>CAXDIW010000034.1:0-48000 GCA_963989415.1 Cerceris ruficornis
GTAGAACAATGAATGGAACTGGTAGACGGTTGAAATCTTTTTATATATTGCTTCTAAATAGTCTATGAAACATATATGCAAAGTATCCAAACAGTACAATTCGCCAATTTTTTGTTCTTTAAGTTTAAGTGAACTACGAGCCCAATTGTTAATCCTTTATCGGAAATTATTTGTAACTTTCGACAAGTAGAACAATGAATGGAACAGGTAGACGGTTGAAATCTTTGTAAATATTGCTTCTATATAGTCTACGAAACATATATGCAAAGCATCCAAACAGTACCATTCGCCAATTTTTTGTTCTTCAAGTTTAAGTGAACAACGAGCCCCAATGGTTAATCCTTTATCGGAAATTATTTGTAACTTCCGACAAGTAGAACAATGAATGGAACAGGTAGACTGTTGAAATCTTTGTATATATTGCGTCTATATAGTCTAAGAAACATATATGCAAAGCATCCAAACAGTACCATTCGCCAATTTTTTGTTCTTCAAGTTTAAGTGAACTACGAGCCCCATTGTTAATCCTTTAAAGGAAATTATTTGTAAATTTCGACAAGTAGAACAATGAATGGAACAGGTAGACTGTTGAAAACATTGTATATATTGCTTCTATATAGTCTAAGAAACATTTATGCAAAGCATCCAAACAGTACAATTCGCCAATTTATTGTTCTTCAAGTTTAACTGAACAACGAGCCCCATTGTTAATCCTTTAAAGGAAATTATTTGTAAATTTCGACAAGTAGAACAATGAATGGAACAGGTAGACGGTCGAAATCTTTGTATATATTGCTTCTATATAATCTAAGAAACATATATGCAAAGCATCCAAACAGTACCATTCGCCAATTTTTTGTTCTTCAAGTTTAAGTGAACTACGAGCCCCATTGTTAATCCTTTAAAAGAAATTATTTGTAAATTTCGACAAGTAGAACAATGAATGGAACAGGTAGACTGTTGAAATCATTGTATATATTGCTTCTATATAGTCTAAGAAACATATATGCAAAGCGTCCAAACAGTACAATTCGCCAATTATTTGATCTTCAAGTTTAAGTGAACTACGAGCCCCATTGTTAATCCTTTAAAGGAAATTATTTGTAAATTTCGACAAGTAGAACAATGAATGGAACAGGTAGCCGGTTGAAATCAATGTATATATTGCTTCTAAATAGTCTAAGAAACATATATGCAAAGAATCCAAACAGTACAATTCGCCAATTTTTTGTTCTTCAAGTTTAAGTGAACTACGAGCCCCATTGTTAATCCTTTAAAGGAAATTATTTGTAAATTTCGACAAGTAGAACAATGAATGGAACAGGTAGACTGTTGAAATCATTGTATATATTGCTTCTATATAGTCGAAGAAACATATATGCAAAGCATCCAAACAGTACAATTCGCCAATTTATTGTTCTTCAAGTTTAAGTGAACAACGAGCCCCATTGTTAATCCTTTAAAGGAAATTATTTGTAAATTTCGACAAGTAGAACAATGAATGGAACAGGTAGACGGTCGAAATCTTTGTATATTTTGCTTCTATATAATGTAAGAAACATATATGCAAAGCATCCAAACAGTACCATTCGCCAATTTTTTGTTCTTCAAGTTTAGGTGAACTACGAGCCCCATTGTTAATCATTTAAAAAAAATTATTTGTAAATTTCGACAAGTAGAACAATGAATGGAACAGGTAGACTGTTGAAATCATTGTATATATTGCTTCTATATAGTCTAAGAAACATATATGCAAAGCCTCCAAACAGTACAATTTGCCAATTATTTGATCTTCAAGTTTAAGTGAACTACGAGCTCCATTGTTAATACTTTAACGGAAATTATTTGTAACTTGCGACAAGTAGAACAATGAATGAAACAGGTAGCCGGTTGAAATCAATGTATATATTGCTTCTAAATAGTCTAAGAAACATATATGCAAAGAATCCAAACAGTACAATTCGCCAATTTTTTGTTCTTCAAGTTTAAGTGAACTACGAGCCCCATTGTTAATCCTTTAAAGGAAATTATTTGTAACTTTCGACAAGTAGAACAATGAATGGAACAGGTAGACTGTTGAAATCATTGTATATATTGCTTCTATATAGTCTAAGAAACATATATGCAAAGCATCCAAACAGTACAATTCGCCAATTTATTGTTCTTCAAGTTTAAGTGAACAACGAGCCCCATTGTTAATCCTTTAAAGGAAATTATTTGTAAATTTCGACAAGTAGAACAATGAATGGAACAGGTAGACGGTTGAAATCTTAGTATATATTGCGTCTATATAGTCTAAGAACCATATATGCAAAGCATCCAAACAGTACCATTCGCCAATTTTTTGTTCTTCAAGTTTAAGTGAACTACGAGCCCCATTGTTAATCCTTTAAAGGAAATTATTTCTAAATTTCGACAAGTAGAACAATGATTGGAACACGTAGACGGTTGAAATCTTTGTATATATTGCTTCCATATAGTCTAAGAAACATGTACGCAAAGCATCCAAACAGTACCATTCGCCAATTTTTTGTTCTTCAAGTTTAAGTTAACAATGAGCCCCAATGGTTAATCCTTTATCGGAAATTATTTGTAACTTTCGACAAGTAGAACAATGAATGGAACAGGTAGACGGTCGAAATCTTTGTATATATTGCTTCTATATAATCTAAGAAACATATATGCAAAGCATCCAAACAGTACCATTCGCCAATTTTTTGTTCTTCAAGTTTAAGTGAACTACGAGCCCCATTGTTAATCCTTTAAAAGAAATTATTTGTAAATTTCGACAAGTAGAACAATGAATGGAACAGGTAGACTGTTGAAATCATTGTATATATTGCTTCTATATAGTCTAAGAAACATATATGCAAAGCGTCCAAACAGTACAATTCGCCAATTATTAGATCTTCAAGTTTAAGTGAACTACGAGCCCCATTGTTAATCCTTTAAAGGAAATTATTTGTAAATTTCGACAAGTAGAACAATGAATGGAACAGGTAGCCGGTTGAAATCAATGTATATATTGCTTCTAAATAGTCTAAGAAACATATATGCAAAGAATCCAAACAGTACAATTCGCCAATTTTTTGTTCTTCAAGTTTAAGTGAACTACGAGCCCCATTGTTAATCCTTTAAAGGAAATTATTTGTAAATTTCGAAAAGTAGAACAATGAATGGAACAGGTAGACTGTTGAAATCATTGTATGTATTGCTTCTATATAGTCTAAGAAACATATATGCAGAGCATCCAGACAGTACAATTCGCCAATTTTTTGTTCTTCAAGTTTAAGTAAACTACGATCCCCATTGTTAATCCCTTAACGGAAATTATTTGTAACTTTCGACAAGTAGAACAATGAATGGAACAGGTAGACGGTTGAAATATTTGTATATATTGCTTCTATATAATATAAGAAACATATATTCAAAGCAACCAAACAGTACCATTCGCCAATTTTTTGGTCTTCAACATTAAGTGAACAATGAGCCCCAATGGTTAATCCTTTATCGGAAATTATTTGTAATTTTCGACAAGTAGAACAATGAATGGAACAGGTAGACGGTTGAAATCTTTTTATATATTGCTTCTAAATAGTCTAAGAAACATATATGCAAAGTATCCAAACAGTACAATTCGCCAATTTTTTGTTCTTTAAGTTTAAGTGAACTACGAGCCCAATTGTTAATCCTTTAAAGGAAATTATTTGTAAATATCGACAAGTAGAACAATGAATGGATCATGTAGACGGTTGAAGTCATTGTATATATTGCTTCTATATAGTCTACGAAACATATATGCAAAGCATCCAAACAGTACCATTCGCCAATTTTTTGTTCTTCAAGTTTAAGTGAACAACGAGCCCCAATGGTTAATCCTTTATCGGAAATTATTTGTAAATTTCGACAAGTAGAACAATGAATGGAACAGGTAGACGGTCGAAATCTTTGTATATATTGCTTCTATATAATCTAAGAAACATATATGCAAAGCATCCAAACAGTACCATTCGCCAATTTTTTGTTCTTCAAGTTTAAGTGAACTACGAGCCCCACTGTTAATCCTTTAAAAGAAATTATTTGTAAATTTCGACAAGTAGAACAATGAATGGAACAGGTAGACTGTTGAAATCATTGTATATATTGCTTCTATATAGTCTAAGAAACATATATGCAAAGCGTCCAAACAGTACAATTCGCCAATTATTTGATCTTCAAGTTTAAGTGAACTACGAGCTCCATTGTTAATACTTTAACGGAAATTATTTGTAAATTTCGACAAGTAGAACAATGAATGGAACAGGTAGCCGGTTGAAATCAATGTATATATTGCTTCTAAATAGTCTAAGAAACATATATGCAAAGAATCCAAACAGTACAATTCGCCAATTTTTTGTTCTTCAAGTTTAAGTGAACTACGAGCCCCATTGTTAATCCTTTAAAGGAAATTATTTGTAAATTTCGACAAGTAGAACAATGAATGGAACAGGTAGACTGTTGAAATCATTGTATATATTGCTTCTATATAGTCGAAGAAACATATATGCAAAGCATCGAAACAGTACAATTCGCCCATTTATTGTTCTTCAAGTTTAAGTGAACAACGAGCCCCATTGTTAATCCTTTAAAGGAAATTATTTGTAAATTTCGACAAGTAGAACAATGAATGGAACAGGTAGACGGTCGAAATCTTTGTATATTTTGCTTCTATATAATGTAAGAAACATATATGCAAAGCATCCAAACAGTACCATTCGCCAATTTTTTGTTCTTCAAGTTTAGGTGAACTACGAGCCCCATTGTTAATCATTTAAAAAAAATTATTTGTAAATTTCGACAAGTAGAACAATGAATGGAACAGGTAGACTGTTGAAATCATTGTATATATTGCTTCTATATAGTCTAAGAAACATATATGCAAAGCCTCCAAACAGTACAATTTGCCAATTATTTGATCTTCAAGTTTAAGTGAACTACGAGCTCCATTGTTAATACTTTAACGGAAATTATTTGTAACTTGCGACAAGTAGAACAATGAATGAAACAGGTAGCCGGTTGAAATCAATGTATATATTGCTTCTAAATAGTCTAAGAAACATATATGCAAAGAATCCAAACAGTACAATTCGCCAATTTTTTGTTCTTCAAGTTTAAGTGAACTACGAGCCCCATTGTTAATCCTTTAAAGGAAATTATTTGTAACTTTCGACAAGTAGAACAATGAATGGAACAGGTAGACTGTTGAAATCATTGTATATATTGCTTCTATATAGTCTAAGAAACATATATGCAAAGCATCCAAACAGTACAATTCGCCAATTTATTGTTCTTCAAGTTTAAGTGAACAACGAGCCCCATTGTTAATCCTTTAAAGGAAATTATTTGTAAATTTCGACAAGTAGAACAATGAATGGAACAGGTAGACGGTTGAAATCTTAGTATATATTGCGTCTATATAGTCTAAGAACCATATATGCAAAGCATCCAAACAGTACCATTCGCCAATTTTTTGTTCTTCAAGTTTAAGTGAACTACGAGCCCCATTGTTAATCCTTTAAAGGAAATTATTTCTAAATTTCGACAAGTAGAACAATGATTGGAACACGTAGACGGTTGAAATCTTTGTATATATTGCTTCCATATAGTCTAAGAAACATGTACGCAAAGCATCCAAACAGTACCATTCGCCAATTTTTTGTTCTTCAAGTTTAAGTTAACAATGAGCCCCAATGGTTAATCCTTTATCGGAAATTATTTGTAACTTTCGACAAGTAGAACAATGAATGGAACAGGTAGACGGTTGAAATATTTGTATATATTGCATCTATATAATCTAAGAAACATATATGCAAAGCATCTAAACAGTAACAATCGCCAATTTTTTGATCTTCAAGTTTAAGTGAACAGCGAGCCCCATTGATAATCATGAAATGGAAATTATTTGTAACTTTCTACAAGTAGAACAATGAATAGTACAGGTAGACGGGTGAAATCTTTCTATATATTGCTTCTAAATAGTCTATGAAACATATATGCAAAGCATCCAAACAGTACCATTCGCCAATTTTTTGGTCTTCAACTTTAAGTGAACAATGAGCCCCATTGTTAATCCTTTATCGGAAATTATTTGTAAATATCGAGAAGTAGAACAATGAATGGATCATGTAGACGGTTGAAGTCATTGTATATATTGCTTCTATATAGTCTACGAAACATATATGCAAAGCATCCAAACAGTACCATTCGCCAATTTTTTGTTCTTCAAGTTTAAGTGAACAACGAGCCCCATTGTAAATCATTTAAAGGAAATTATTTGTATTTTTCGAAAAGTAGAACAATGAATGGAACAGGTAGACTGTTGAAATCATTGTATGTATTGCTTCTATATAGTCTAAGAAACATATATGCAGAGCATCCAGACAGTACAATTCGCCAATTTTTTGTTCTTCAAGTTTAAGTAAACTACGATCCCCATTGTTAATCCCTTAACGGAAATTATTTGTAACTTTCGACAAGTAGAACAATGAATGGAACAGGTAGACGGTTGAAATATTTGTATATATTGCTTCTATATAATATAAGAAACATATATTCAAAGCAACCAAACAGTACCATTCGCCAATTTTTTGGTCTTCAACATTAAGTGAACAATGAGCCCCAATGGTTAATCCTTTATCGGAAATTATTTGTAATTTTCGACAAGTAGAACAATGAATGGAACAGGTAGACGGTTGAAATCTTTGTATATATTGCATCTATATAATCTAAGAAACATATATGCAAAGCATCTAAACAGTAACAATCGCCAATTTTTTGATCTTCAAGTTTAAGTGAACAGCGAGCCCCATTGATAATCATGAAATGGAAATTATTTGTAACTTTCTACAAGTAGAACAATGAATAGTACAGGTAGACGGGTGAAATCTTTCTATATATTGCTTCTAAATAGTCTATGAAACATATATGCAAAGCATCCAAACAGTACCATTCGCCAATTTTTTGGTCTTCAACTTTAAGTGAACAATGAGCCCCATTGTTAATCCTTTATCGGAAATTATTTGTAAATATCGACAAGTAGAACAATGAATGGATCATGTAGACGGTTGAAGTCATTGTATATATTGCTTCTATATAGTCTACGAAACATATATGCAAAGCATCCAAACAGTACCATTCGCCAATTTTTTGTTCTTCAAGTTTAAGTGAACTACGAGCCCCATTGTAAATCATTTAAAGGAAATTATTTGTATTTTTCGAAAAGTAGAACAATGAATGGAACAGGTAGACTGTTGAAATCATTGTATGTATTGCTTCTATATAGTCTAAGAAACATATATGCAGAGCATCCAGACAGTACAATTCGCCAATTTTTTGTTCTTCAAGTTTAAGTAAACTACGATCCCCATTGTTAATCCCTTAACGGAAATTATTTGTAACTTTCGACAAGTAGAACAATGAATGGAACAGGTAGACGGTTGAAATATTTGTATATATTGCTTCTATATAATATAAGAAACATATATTCAAAGCAACCAAACAGTACCATTCGCCAATTTTTTGGTCTTCAACATTAAGTGAACAATGAGCCCCAATGGTTAATCCTTTATCGGAAATTATTTGTAATTTTCGACAAGTAGAACAATGAATGGAACAGGTAGACGGATGAAATCTTTTTATATATTGCTTCCATATAGTCTAAGAAACATGTACGCAAAGCATCCAAACAGTACCATTCGCCAATTTTTTGTTCTTCAAGTTTAAGTGAACAAGGAGCCCCAATGGTTAATCCTTTATCGGAAATTACTTGTAATTTTCGACAAGTAGAACAATGAATGGAACAGGTAGCCGGTTGAAATCAATGTATATATTGCTTCTATATAGTCTAAGAAACATATATGCAAAGCATCCAAACAGTACCATTCGGCAATTTTTTGTTCTTCAAGTTTAAGTGAACTACGAGCCCCATTGTTAATCCTTTAAAGGAAATTATTTGTAAATTTCGACAAGTAGAACAATGATTGGAACAGGTAGACGGTTGAATTCTTCGTATATATTGCTTCTATATAGTCTAAGAAACATATATGCAAAGCATCCAAACAGTACAATTCGCCAATTTATTGTTCTTCAAGTTTAAGTGAACAACGAGCCCCATTGTTAATCCTTTAAAGGAAATTATTTGTAAATTTCGACAAGTAGAACAATGATTGGAACACGTAGACGGTTGAAATCTTTGTATATATTGCTTCCATATAGTCTAAGAAACATCTACGCAAGCATCCAAACAGTACCATTCGCCAATTTTTTGTACTTAAAGTTTAAGTGAACAATGAGCCCCAATGGTTAATCCTTTATCGGAAATTATTTGTACTTTTCGACAAGTAGAACAATGAATGGATCATGTAGACGGTTGAAGTCATTGTATATATTGCTTCTATATAGTCTACGAAACATATATGCAAAGCATCCAAACAGTACCATTCGCCAATTTTTTGTTCTTCAAGTTTAAGTGAACAACGAGCCCCATTGATAATTATGAAACGGAAATTATTTGTAATTTTCTACAAGTAGAACAATGAATGGATCATGTAGACGGTTGAAGTCATTGTATATATTGCTTCTATATAGTCTACGAAACATATATGCAAAGCATCCAAACAGTACCCTTCGCCAATTTTTTGTTCTTCAAGTTTAAGTGAACAACGAGCCCCATTGATAATTATGAAACGGAAATTATTTGTAATTTTCTACAAGTAGAACAATGAATGGAACAGGTAGACGGTTGAAATCAATGTATATATTGCTTCTATATAGTCTAAGAAACATATATGCAAAGCATCCAAACAGTACCATTCGCCAATTTTTTGTTCTTCAAGTTTAAGTGAACAACGAGCCCCATTGATAATCATGAAAGGGAAATTATTTGTAACTTTCTTCAAATAGAACAATGAATAGAACAGTTAGACTGTTGAAATCTTTGTATATATTGCTTCTATATAGTCTAAGAAACATATATGCAAAGCATCCAAACAGTACGATTCGCCAATTTTTTGTTCTTCAAGTTTAAGTGAACTACGAGCCCCATTGTTAATCCTTTATCGGAAATTATTTGTAATTTTCGACAAATAGAACAATGAATGGAACAGGTAGACGGTTGAAATCTTTGTATATATTGCTTCTATATAGTCTAAGAAACATATATGCAAAGCATCCAAACAGTACCATTCGCGAATTTATTGTTCTTCAAGTTTAAGTTAACAATGAGCCCCAATGGTTAATCCTTTATCGGAAATTATTTGTAACTTTCGACAAGTAGAACAATGAATGGAACAGGTAGACGGTTGAAATCTTTGTCTATATTGCTTCTATATAGTCTAAGAAACATATATGCAAAGCATCCAAACAGTACAATTCGCCAATTTTTTTGTTCTTCAAGTTTAAGTGAACTACGAGCCCCATTGTTAATCCTTTATCGGAAATTATTTGTAATTTTCGACAAATAGAACAATGAATAGAACAGGTAGACGGTTGAAATCTTTGTATATATTGCTTCTATATAGTCTAAGAAACATATATGCAAAGCATCCAAACAGTACCATTCGCCAATTTTTTGTTCTTCAAGGTTAAGTGAAAAATGAGCCCCATTGTTAATCCTTTATCGGAAATTATTTGTAACTTTCGACAAGTAGAACAATGAATGGCACAGGTAGACGGTTGAAAACTTTGTATATATTGCTTCTATATAGTCTAAGAAACATGTACGCAAAGCTTCCAAACAGTACCATTCGCCAATTTTTTGTTCCTCAAGTTTAAGTGAACAGTGAGAGCCATTGTTAATCCTTTATCGGAAATTATTTGTAACTTTCGACAAGTAGAACAATGAATGGAACAGGTAGACGGTTGAAATCTTTGTAAATATTGCTTCTATATAGTCTAAGAAACATATATGCAAAGCATCCAAACAGTACCATTCGCCAATTTTTTGTTCTTCAAGTTTAAGTGAACAACGAGCCCCATTGATAATCATGAAAGGGAAATTATTTCTAAATTTCGACAAGTAGAACAATGATTGGAACAGGTAGACGGGTGAAATCCTTCTATATATTGCTTCTATATAGTCTAAGAAACATATATGCAAAGCATCCAAACAGTACAATTCGCCAATTTTTTTGTTCTTCAAGTTTAAGTGAACTGCGAGCCCCATTGTTAATTCTTTATCGGAAATTATTTGTAATTTTCGACAAATAGAACAATGAATGGAACAGGTAGACGGTTGAAATCTTTGTATATATTGCTTCTATATAGTCTAAGAAACATATATGCAAAGCATCCAAACAGTACCATTCGCCAATTTTTTGTTCTTCAAGGTTAAGTGAAAAATGAGCCCCATTGTTAATCCTTTATCGGAAATTATTTGTAACTTTCGACAAGTAGAACAATGAATGGAACAGGTAGACGGTTGAAAACTTTGTATATATTGCTTCTATATAGTCTAAGAAACATGTACGCAAAGCATCCAAACAGTACCATTCGCCAATTTTTTGTTCCTCAAGTTTAAGTGAACAATGAGCCCCATTGTTAATCCTTTATCGGAAATTATTTGTAACTTTCGACAAGTAGAACAATGAATGGAACAGGTAGACGGTTGAAATCTTTGTAAATATTGCTTCTATATAGTCTAAGAAACATATATGCAAAGCATCCAAACAGTACAATTCGCCAATTTTTTGTTCTTCAAGTTTAAGTGAACAATGAGCCCCAATGGTTAATCCTTTATCGGAAATTATTTGTAACTTTCGACAAGTAGAACAATGAATGGAACAGGTAGACGGTTGAAATCATTGTATATATTGCTTCTATATAGTCTAAGAAACATATCTGCATATCATCCAAACAGTACAATTCGCCAATTTTTTGTTCTTCAAGTTTAAGTGAACAATGAGCCCCAGTGGTTAATCCTTTATCGGAAATTATTTGTAACTTTCGACAAGTAGAACAATGAATGGAACAGGTAGACGGTTGAAATCATTGTATATATTGCTTCTATATAGTCTAAGAGACATATCTGCATATCATCCAAACAGTACAATTCGCCAATTATTTGATCTCCAAGTTTAAGTGAACTACGAGCCCCATTGTTAATCCTTTATCGGAAATTATTTGTAACTTTCGACAAGTAGAACAATGAATGGAACAGGTAGACGGTTGAAAACTTTGTATATATTGCTTCTATATAGTCTAAGAAACATGTACCCAAAGCATCCAAACAGTACCATTCGCCAATTTTTGTTCCTCAAGTTTAAGTGAACAATGAGCCCCATTGTTAATCCTTTATCGGAAATTATTTGTAACTTTCGACAAGTAGAACAATGAATGGAACAGGTAGACGGTTGAAATCTTTGTAAATATTGCTTCCATATAGTCTAAGAAACATGTACGCAAAGCATCCAAACAGTACCATTCGCCAATTTTTTGTTCTTCAAGTTTAAGTTAACAATGAGCCCCAATGGTTAATCCTTTATCGGAAATTATTTGTAACTTTCGACAAGTAGAACAATGAATGGAACAGGTAGACGGTTGAAATCTTTGTATATATTGCTTCTATATAGTCTAAGAAACATATATGCAAAGCATCCAAACAGTACAATTCGCCAATTTTTTTGTTCTTCAAGTTTAAGTGAACTACGAGCCCCATTGTTAATCATTTAAAAAAAATTATTTGTAAATTTCGACAAGTAGAACAATGAATGGAACAGGTAGACTGTTGAAATCATTGTATATATTGCTTCTATATAGTCTAAGAAACATATATGCAAAGCCTCCAAACAGTACAATTCGCCAATTATTTGATCTTCAAGTTTAAGTGAACTACGAGCTCCATTGTTAATACTTTAACGGAAATTATTTGTAACTTGCGACAAGTAGAACAATGAATGGAACAGGTAGCCGGTTGAAATCAATGTATATATTGCTTCTAAATAGTCTAAGAAACATATATGCAAAGAATCCAAACAGTACAATTCGCCAATTTTTTGTTCTTCAAGTTTAAGTGAACTACGAGCCCCATTGTTATTCCTTTAAAGGAAATTATTTGTAACTTTCGACAAGTAGAACAATGAATGGAACAGGTAGACTGTTGAAATCATTGTATATATTGCTTCTTTATAGTCTAAGAAACATATATGCAAAGCATCCAAACAGTACAATTCGCCAATTTATTGTTCTTCAAGTTTAAGTGAACAACGAGCCCCATTGTTAATCCTTTAAAGGAAATTATTTGTAAATTTCGACAAGTAGAACAATGAATGGAACAGGTAGACTGTTGAAATCTTAGTATATATTGCGTCTATATAGTCTAAGAACCATATATGCAAAGCATCCAAACAGTACCATTCGCCAATTTTTTGTTCTTCAAGTTTAAGTGAACTACGAGCCCCATTGTTAATCCTTTAAAGGAAATTATTTCTAAATTTCGACAAGTAGAACAATGATTGGAACACGTAGACGGTTGAAATCTTTGTATATATTGCTTCCATATAGTCTAAGAAACATGTACGCAAAGCATCCAAACAGTACCATTCGCCAATTTTTTGTTCTTCAAGTTTAAGTTAACAATGAGCCCCAATGGTTAATCCTTTATCGGAAATTATTTGTAACTTTCGACAAGTAGAACAATGAATGGAACAGGTAGACGGTTGAAATCTTTGTATATATTGCATCTATATAATCTAAGAAACATATATGCAAAGCATCTAAACAGTAACAATCGCCAATTTTTTGATCTTCAAGTTTAAGTGAACAGCGAGCCCCATTGATAATCATGAAATGGAAATTATTTGTAACTTTCTACAAGTAGAACAATGAATAGTACAGGTAGACGGGTGAAATCTTTCTATATATTGCTTCTAAATAGTCTATGAAACATATATGCAAAGCATCCAAACAGTACAATTCGCCAATTTTTTGTTCTTCAAGTTTAAGTGAACAATGAGCCCCATTGTTAATCCTTTATCGGAAATTATTTGTAAATATCGACAAGTAGAACAATGAATGGATCATGTAGACGGTTGAAGTCATTGTATATATTGCTTCTATATAGTCTACGAAACATATATGCAAAGCATCCAAACAGTACCATTCGCCAATTTTTTGTTCTTCAAGTTTAAGTGAACAACGAGCCCCATTGATAATTATGAAACGGAAATTATTTGTAACTTTCTACAAGTAGAACAATGAATGGAACAGGTAGACGGTTGAAATCAATGTATATATTGCTTCTATATAGTCTAAGAAACATATATGCAAAGCATCCAAACAGTACCATTCGCCAATTTTTTGTTCTTCTAGTTTAAGTGAACAACGAGCCCCAATGGTTAATCCTTTATCGGAAATTATTTGTAACTTCCGACAAGTAGAACAATGAATGGAAGAGGTAGACTGTTGAAATCTTTGTATATATTGCGTCTATATAGTCTAAGAAACATATATGCAAAGCATCCAAACAGTAGCATTCGCCAATTTTTTGTTCTTCAAGTTTAAGTGAACTACGAGCCCCATTGTTAATCCTTTAAAGGAAATTATTTGTAAATTTCGACAAGTAGAACAATGAATGGAACACGTAGACGGTTGAAATCAATGTATATATTGCTTCTATATAGTCTAAGAAACATATATGCAAAGCATCCAAACAGTACCATTCGCCAATTTTTTGTTCTTCAAGTTTAAGTGAACAATGAGCCCCAATGGTTAATCCTTTATCGGAAATTATTTGTAATTTTCTACAAGTAGAACAATGAATGGAACAGGTAGACGGTTGAAATCAATGTATATATTGCTTCTATATAGTCTAAGAAACATATATGCAAAGCATCCAAACAGTACCATTCGCCAATTTTTTGTTCTTCAAGTTTAAGTGAACAACGAGCCCCATTGATAATCATGAAAGGGAAATTATTTGTAACTTTCTTCAAATAGAACAATGAATAGAACAGTTAGACTGTTGAAATCTTTGTATATATTGCTTCTATATAGTCTAAGAAACATATATGCAAAGCATCCAAACAGTACGATTCGCCAATTTTTTGTTCTTCAAGTTTAAGTGAACTACGAGCCCCATTGTTAATCCTTTATCGGAAATTATTTGTAATTTTCGACAAATAGAACAATGAATGGAACAGGTAGACGGTTGAAATCTTTGTATATATTGCTTCTATATAGTCTAAGAAACATATATGCAAAGCATCCAAACAGTACCATTCGCGAATTTATTGTTCTTCAAGTTTAAGTTAACAATGAGCCCCAATGGTTAATCCTTTATCGGAAATTATTTGTAACTTTCGACAAGTAGAACAATGAATGGAACAGGTAGACGGTTGAAATCTTTGTATATATTGCTTCTATATAGTCTAAGAAACATATATGCAAAGCATCCAAACAGTACAATTCGCCAATTTTTTTGTTCTTCAAGTTTAAGTGAACTACGAGCCCCATTGTTAATCCTTTATCGGAAATTATTTGTAATTTTCGACAAATAGAACAATGAATAGAACAGGTAGACGGTTGAAATCTTTGTATATATTGCTTCTATATAGTCTAAGAAACATATATGCAAAGCATCCAAACAGTACCATTCGCCAATTTTTTGTTCTTCAAGGTTAAGTGAAAAATGAGCCCCATTGTTAATCCTTTATCGGAAATTATTTGTAACTTTCGACAAGTAGAACAATGAATGGCACAGGTAGACGGTTGAAAACTTTGTATATATTGCTTCTATATAGTCTAAGAAACATGTACGCAAAGCTTCCAAACAGTACCATTCGCCAATTTTTTGTTCCTCAAGTTTAAGTGAACAGTGAGAGCCATTGTTAATCCTTTATCGGAAATTATTTGTAACTTTCGACAAGTAGAACAATGAATGGAACAGGTAGACGGTTGAAATCTTTGTAAATATTGCTTCTATATAGTCTAAGAAACATATATGCAAAGCATCCAAACAGTACCATTCGCCAATTTTTTGTTCTTCAAGTTTAAGTGAACAACGAGCCCCATTGATAATCATGAAAGGGAAATTATTTCTAAATTTCGACAAGTAGAACAATGATTGGAACAGGTAGACGGGTGAAATCCTTCTATATATTGCTTCTATATAGTCTAAGAAACATATATGCAAAGCATCCAAACAGTACAATTCGCCAATTTTTTTGTTCTTCAAGTTTAAGTGAACTACGAGCCCCATTGTTAATTCTTTATCGGAAATTATTTGTAATTTTCGACAAATAGAACAATGAATGGAACAGGTAGACGGTTGAAATCTTTGTATATATTGCTTCTATATAGTCTAAGAAACATATATGCAAAGCATCCAAACAGTACCATTCGCCAATTTTTTGTTCTTCAAGGTTAAGTGAAAAATGAGCCCCATTGTTAATCCTTTATCGGAAATTATTTGTAACTTTCGACAAGTAGAACAATGAATGGAACAGGTAGACGGTTGAAAACTTTGTATATATTGCTTCTATATAGTCTAAGAAACATGTACGCAAAGCATCCAAACAGTACCATTCGCCAATTTTTTGTTCCTCAAGTTTAAGTGAACAATGAGCCCCATTGTTAATCCTTTATCGGAAATTATTTGTAACTTTCGACAAGTAGAACAATGAATGGAACAGGTAGACGGTTGAAATCTTTGTAAATATTGCTTCTATATAGTCTAAGAAACATATATGCAAAGCATCCAAACAGTACAATTCGCCAATTTTTTGTTCTTCAAGTTTAAGTGAACAATGAGCCCCAATGGTTAATCCTTTATCGGAAATTATTTGTAACTTTCGACAAGTAGAACAATGAATGGAACAGGTAGACGGTTGAAATCATTGTATATATTGCTTCTATATAGTCTAAGAAACATATCTGCATATCATCCAAACAGTACAATTCGCCAATTTTTTGTTCTTCAAGTTTAAGTGAACAATGAGCCCCAGTGGTTAATCCTTTATCGGAAATTATTTGTAACTTTCGACAAGTAGAACAATGAATGGAACAGGTAGACGGTTGAAATCATTGTATATATTGCTTCTATATAGTCTAAGAGACATATCTGCATATCATCCAAACAGTACAATTCGCCAATTATTTGATCTCCAAGTTTAAGTGAACTACGAGCCCCATTGTTAATCCTTTATCGGAAATTATTTGTAACTTTCGACAAGTAGAACAATGAATGGAACAGGTAGACGGTTGAAAACTTTGTATATATTGCTTCTATATAGTCTAAGAAACATGTACCCAAAGCATCCAAACAGTACCATTCGCCAATTTTTGTTCCTCAAGTTTAAGTGAACAATGAGCCCCATTGTTAATCCTTTATCGGAAATTATTTGTAACTTTCGACAAGTAGAACAATGAATGGAACAGGTAGACGGTTGAAATCTTTGTAAATATTGCTTCCATATAGTCTAAGAAACATGTACGCAAAGCATCCAAACAGTACCATTCGCCAATTTTTTGTTCTTCAAGTTTAAGTTAACAATGAGCCCCAATGGTTAATCCTTTATCGGAAATTATTTGTAACTTTCGACAAGTAGAACAATGAATGGAACAGGTAGACGGTTGAAATCTTTGTATATATTGCTTCTATATAGTCTAAGAAACATATATGCAAAGCATCCAAACAGTACAATTCGCCAATTTTTTTGTTCTTCAAGTTTAAGTGAACTACGAGCCCCATTGTTAATCATTTAAAAAAAATTATTTGTAAATTTCGACAAGTAGAACAATGAATGGAACAGGTAGACTGTTGAAATCATTGTATATATTGCTTCTATATAGTCTAAGAAACATATATGCAAAGCCTCCAAACAGTACAATTCGCCAATTATTTGATCTTCAAGTTTAAGTGAACTACGAGCTCCATTGTTAATACTTTAACGGAAATTATTTGTAACTTGCGACAAGTAGAACAATGAATGGAACAGGTAGCCGGTTGAAATCAATGTATATATTGCTTCTAAATAGTCTAAGAAACATATATGCAAAGAATCCAAACAGTACAATTCGCCAATTTTTTGTTCTTCAAGTTTAAGTGAACTACGAGCCCCATTGTTATTCCTTTAAAGGAAATTATTTGTAACTTTCGACAAGTAGAACAATGAATGGAACAGGTAGACTGTTGAAATCATTGTATATATTGCTTCTTTATAGTCTAAGAAACATATATGCAAAGCATCCAAACAGTACAATTCGCCAATTTATTGTTCTTCAAGTTTAAGTGAACAACGAGCCCCATTGTTAATCCTTTAAAGGAAATTATTTGTAAATTTCGACAAGTAGAACAATGAATGGAACAGGTAGACTGTTGAAATCTTAGTATATATTGCGTCTATATAGTCTAAGAACCATATATGCAAAGCATCCAAACAGTACCATTCGCCAATTTTTTGTTCTTCAAGTTTAAGTGAACTACGAGCCCCATTGTTAATCCTTTAAAGGAAATTATTTCTAAATTTCGACAAGTAGAACAATGATTGGAACACGTAGACGGTTGAAATCTTTGTATATATTGCTTCCATATAGTCTAAGAAACATGTACGCAAAGCATCCAAACAGTACCATTCGCCAATTTTTTGTTCTTCAAGTTTAAGTTAACAATGAGCCCCAATGGTTAATCCTTTATCGGAAATTATTTGTAACTTTCGACAAGTAGAACAATGAATGGAACAGGTAGACGGTTGAAATCTTTGTATATATTGCATCTATATAATCTAAGAAACATATATGCAAAGCATCTAAACAGTAACAATCGCCAATTTTTTGATCTTCAAGTTTAAGTGAACAGCGAGCCCCATTGATAATCATGAAATGGAAATTATTTGTAACTTTCTACAAGTAGAACAATGAATAGTACAGGTAGACGGGTGAAATCTTTCTATATATTGCTTCTAAATAGTCTATGAAACATATATGCAAAGCATCCAAACAGTACAATTCGCCAATTTTTTGTTCTTCAAGTTTAAGTGAACAATGAGCCCCATTGTTAATCCTCTATCGGAAATTATTTGTAAATATCGACAAGTAGAACAATGAATGGATCATGTAGACGGTTGAAGTCATTGTATATATTGCTTCTATATAGTCTACGAAACATATATGCAAAGCATCCAAACAGTACCATTCGCCAATTTTTTGTTCTTCAAGTTTAAGTGAACAACGAGCCCCATTGATAATTATGAAACGGAAATTATTTGTAACTTTCTACAAGTAGAACAATGAATGGAACAGGTAGACGGTTGAAATCAATGTATATATTGCTTCTATATAGTCTAAGAAACATATATGCAAAGCATCCAAACAGTACCATTCGCCAATTTTTTGTTCTTCTAGTTTAAGTGAACAACGAGCCCCAATGGTTAATCCTTTATCGGAAATTATTTGTAACTTCCGACAAGTAGAACAATGAATGGAAGAGGTAGACTGTTGAAATCTTTGTATATATTGCGTCTATATAGTCTAAGAAACATATATGCAAAGCATCCAAACAGTAGCATTCGCCAATTTTTTGTTCTTCAAGTTTAAGTGAACTACGAGCCCCATTGTTAATCCTTTAAAGGAAATTATTTGTAAATTTCGACAAGTAGAACAATGAATGGAACACGTAGACGGTTGAAATCAATGTATATATTGCTTCTATATAGTCTAAGAAACATATATGCAAAGCATCCAAACAGTACCATTCGCCAATTTTTTGTTCTTCAAGTTTAAGTGAACAATGAGCCCCAATGGTTAATCCTTTATCGGAAATTATTTGTAATTTTCGACAAGTAGAACAATGAATGGAACAGGTAGACGGTTGAAATATTTGTATATATTGCTTCTATATAATATAAGAAACATATATTCAAAGCATCCAAACAGTACCATTCGCCAATTTTTTGTTCTTCAAGTTTAAGTGAACAATGAGCCCCAATTGTTAATCCTTTAAAGGAAATTATTTGCAAATTTCGACAAGTAGAACAATGAATGGATCATGTAGACGGTTGAAATCATTGTATATATTGCTTCTATATAGTCTACGAAACATATATGCAAAGCATCCAAACAGTACAATTCGCCAATTTTTTGTTCTTCAAGTTTAAGTGAACTACGTGCCCCATTGTTAATCCTTTAACGGAAATTAATTGTAACTTTCTACAAGTAGAACAATGATTGGAACACGTAGACGGTTGAAATCTTTGTATATATTGCTTCCATATAGTCTAAGAAACATATATGCAAAGCATCCAAACAGTACCATTTGCCAATTTTTTGTCCTTCAAGTTTAAGTGAACAATGAGCCCCATTGTTAATCCTTTATCGGAAATTATTTGTAACTTTCGGCAAGTAGAACAATGAATGGAATAGGTAGACGGTTGAAATCATTGTATATATTGCTTCTATATAGTCTAAGAAACATATATGCATAGCGTCCAAACAGTACAATTCGCCAATTTTTTGCTCTTCAAGTTTAAGTGTACTACGAGCCCCATTGTTAATCCTTTAAAGGAAATTATTTGTAAATTTCGGCAAGTAGAACAATGAATGGAATAGGTAGACGGTTGAAATCATTGTATATATTGCTTCTATATAGTCTAAGAAACATATATGCAAAGCATCCAAACAGTACCAGTCGCCAATTTTTTGTCCTGAAAGTTTAAGTGAACAACGAGGCCCATTGATAATCATGAAACGGAAATTTTTTGTAACTTTCGACAAGATGAACAATGAATAGAACAGGTAGACGGTTGAAATCTTTGTATATGTTGCTTCTATATAGTCTAAGAAACCTATATGCAAAGCATCTAAACAGTAACATTCGCCAATTTTTTGTTCTTCAAGTTTAAGTAAACTACGATCCCCATTGTTAATCCCTTAACGGAAATTATTTGTAACTTTCGACAAGTAGAACAATGAATGGAACAGGTAGACGGTTGAAATATTTGTATATATTGCTTCTATATAATATAAGAAACATATATTCAAAGCAACCAAACAGTACCATTCGCCAATTTTTTGGTCTTCAACTTTAAGTGAACAACGAGCCCCATTGATAATCATGAAAGGGAAATTATTTCTAAATTTCGACAAGT
Organism: Cerceris ruficornis; assembly: GCA_963989415.1. Lineage (NCBI taxonomy): Eukaryota > Metazoa > Arthropoda > Insecta > Hymenoptera > Crabronidae > Cerceris > Cerceris ruficornis. The sequence goes on from CAXDIW010000034.1 coordinate 20,118, forward strand.
AGAACAATGATTGGAACAGGTAGACGGTTGAAATCTTTCTATATGTTGCTTCTATATAGTCTAAGAAACATATATGCAAAGCATCCAAACAGTACAATTCGCCAATTTATTGTTCTTCAAGTTTAAGTGAACAACGAGCCCCATTGTTAATCCTTTAAAGGAAATTATTTGTAACTTTCGACAAGTAGAACAATGAATGGCACAGGTAGACGGTTGAAAACTTTGTATATATTGCTTCTATATAGTCTAAGAAACATGTACGCAAAGCATCCAAACAGTACCATTCGCCAATTTTTTGTTCCTCAAGTTTAAGTGAACAATGAGACCCATTGTTAATCCTTTATCGGAAATTATTTGTAACTTTCGACAAGTAGAACAATGAATGGAACAGGTAGACGGGTGAAATCCTTCTATATATTGCTTCTATATAGTCTAAGAAACATATATGCAAAGCATCCAAACAGTACCATTCGCCAATTTTTTGTTCTTCAAGTTTAAGTGAACAACGAGCCCCATTGATAATCATGAAAGGGAAATTATTTCTAAATTTCGACAAGTAGAACAATGATTGGAACAGGTAGACGGGTGAAATCCTTCTATATATTGCTTCTATATAGTCTAAGAAACATATATGCAAAGCATCCAAACAGTACAATTCGCCAATTTTTTTGTTCTTCAAGTTTAAGTGAACTACGAGCCCCAATGTTAATCCTTTATCGGAAATTATTTGTAATTTTCGACAAATAGAAAAATGAATGGAACAGGTAGACGGTTGAAATCTTTGTATATATTGCTTCTATATAGTCTAAGAAACATATATGCAAAGCATCCAAACAGTACCATTCGCCAATTTTTTGTTCTTCAAGGTTAAGTGAAAAATGAGCCCCATTGTTAATCCTTTATCGGAAATTATTTGTAATTTTCGACAAATAGAACAATGAATGGAACAGGTAGACGGTTGAAATCTTTGTATATATTGCTTCTATATAGTCTAAGAAACATATATGCAAAGCATCCAAACAGTACCATTCGCGAATTTATTGTTCTTCAAGTTTAAGTGAACAACGAGCCCCATTGATAATCATGAAAGGGAAATTATTTCTAAATTTCGACAAGTAGAACAATGATTGGAACAGGTAGACGGGTGAAATCCTTCTACATATTGCTTCTATATAGTCTAAGAAACATATATGCAAAGCATCCAAACAGTACAATTCGCCAATTTTTTTGTTCTTCAAGTTTAAGTGAACTACGAGCCCCATTGTTAATCCTTTATCGGAAATTATTTGTAATTTTCGACAAATAGAACAATGAATGGAATAGGTAGACGGTTGAAATCTTTGTATATATTGCTTCTATATAGTCTAAGAAACATATATGCAAAGCATCCAAACAGTACCATTCGCCAATTTTTTGTTCTTCAAGTTTAAGTGAACAACGAGCCCCATTGATAATCATGAAAAGGAAATTATTTGTAACTTTCTACAAGTATAACAATGAATAGAACAGGTAGACGGTTGAAATCTTTCTATATATTGCTTCTATATAGTCTAAGAAACATATATGCAAAGCATCCAAACAGTACAATTCGCCAATTTATTGTTCTTCAAGTTTAAGTGAACAACGAGCCCCATTGTTAATCCTTTAATGGAAATTATTTGTAAATATCGACAAGTAGAACAATGATTGGAACAGGTAGACGGGTGAAATCCTTCTACATATTGCTTCTATATAGTCTAAGAAACATATATGCAAAGCATCCAAACAGTACAATTCGCCAATTTATTGTTCTTCAAGTTTAAGTGAACTACGAGCCCCATTGTTAATCCTTTATCGGAAATTATTTGTAACTTTCGACAAGTAGAACAATGAATGGAACAGGTAGACGGTTGAAAACTTTGTATATATTGCTTCTATATAGTCTAAGAAACATGTACCCAAAGCATCCAAACAGTACCATTCGCCAATTTTTGTTCCTCAAGTTTAAGTGAACAATGAGCCCCATTGTTAATCCTTTATCGGAAATTATTTGTAACTTTCGACAAGTAGAACAATGAATGGAACAGGTAGACGGTTGAAATCTTTGTAAATATTGCTTCCATATAGTCTAAGAAACATGTACGCAAAGCATCCAAACAGTACCATTCGCCAATTTTTTGTTCTTCAAGTTTAAGTTAACAATGAGCCCCAATGGTTAATCCTTTATCGGAAATTATTTGTAACTTTCGACAAGTAGAACAATGAATGGAACAGGTAGACGGTTGAAATCTTTGTATATATTGCTTCTATATAGTCTAAGAAACATATATGCAAAGCATCCAAACAGTACAATTCGCCAATTTTTTTGTTCTTCAAGTTTAAGTGAACTACGAGCCCCATTGTTAATCATTTAAAAAAAATTATTTGTAAATTTCGACAAGTAGAACAATGAATGGAACAGGTAGACTGTTGAAATCATTGTATATATTGCTTCTATATAGTCTAAGAAACATATATGCAAAGCCTCCAAACAGTACAATTCGCCAATTATTTGATCTTCAAGTTTAAGTGAACTACGAGCTCCATTGTTAATACTTTAACGGAAATTATTTGTAACTTGCGACAAGTAGAACAATGAATGGAACAGGTAGCCGGTTGAAATCAATGTATATATTGCTTCTAAATAGTCTAAGAAACATATATGCAAAGAATCCAAACAGTACAATTCGCCAATTTTTTGTTCTTCAAGTTTAAGTGAACTACGAGCCCCATTGTTATTCCTTTAAAGGAAATTATTTGTAACTTTCGACAAGTAGAACAATGAATGGAACAGGTAGACTGTTGAAATCATTGTATATATTGCTTCTTTATAGTCTAAGAAACATATATGCAAAGCATCCAAACAGTACAATTCGCCAATTTATTGTTCTTCAAGTTTAAGTGAACAACGAGCCCCATTGTTAATCCTTTAAAGGAAATTATTTGTAAATTTCGACAAGTAGAACAATGAATGGAACAGGTAGACTGTTGAAATCTTAGTATATATTGCGTCTATATAGTCTAAGAACCATATATGCAAAGCATCCAAACAGTACCATTCGCCAATTTTTTGTTCTTCAAGTTTAAGTGAACTACGAGCCCCATTGTTAATCCTTTAAAGGAAATTATTTCTAAATTTCGACAAGTAGAACAATGATTGGAACACGTAGACGGTTGAAATCTTTGTATATATTGCTTCCATATAGTCTAAGAAACATGTACGCAAAGCATCCAAACAGTACCATTCGCCAATTTTTTGTTCTTCAAGTTTAAGTTAACAATGAGCCCCAATGGTTAATCCTTTATCGGAAATTATTTGTAACTTTCGGCAAGTAGAACAATGAATGGAATAGGTAGACGGTTGAAATCATTGTATATATTGCTTCTATATAGTCTAAGAAACATATATGCATAGCGTCCAAACAGTACAATTCGCCAATTTTTTGCTCTTCAAGTTTAAGTGTACTACGAGCCCCATTGTTAATCCTTTAAAGGAAATTATTTGTAAATTTCGGCAAGTAGAACAATGAATGGAATAGGTAGACGGTTGAAATCATTGTATATATTGCTTCTATATAGTCTAAGAAACATATATGCAAAGCATCCAAACAGTACCAGTCGCCAATTTTTTGTCCTGAAAGTTTAAGTGAACAACGAGGCCCATTGATAATCATGAAACGGAAATTTTTTGTAACTTTCGACAAGATGAACAATGAATAGAACAGGTAGACGGTTGAAATCTTTGTATATGTTGCTTCTATATAGTCTAAGAAACCTATATGCAAAGCATCTAAACAGTAACATTCGCCAATTTTTTGTTCTTCAAGTTTAAGTAAACTACGATCCCCATTGTTAATCCCTTAACGGAAATTATTTGTAACTTTCGACAAGTAGAACAATGAATGGAACAGGTAGACGGTTGAAATATTTGTATATATTGCTTCTATATAATATAAGAAACATATATTCAAAGCAACCAAACAGTACCATTCGCCAATTTTTTGGTCTTCAACTTTAAGTGAACAACGAGCCCCATTGATAATCATGAAAGGGAAATTATTTCTAAATTTCGACAAGTAGAACAATGATTGGAACAGGTAGACGGTTGAAATCTTTCTATATGTTGCTTCTATATAGTCTAAGAAACATATATGCAAAGCATCCAAACAGTACAATTCGCCAATTTATTGTTCTTCAAGTTTAAGTGAACAACGAGCCCCATTGTTAATCCTTTAAAGGAAATTATTTGTAAATATCGACAAGTAGAACAATGAATGGAACAGGTAGACGGGTGAAATCCTTCTATATATTGCTTCTATATAGTCTAAGAAACATATATGCAAAGCATCCAAACAGTACAATTCGCCAATTTTTTTGTTCTTCAAGTTTAAGTGAACTACGAGCCCCATTGTTAATCCTTTATCGGAAATTATTTGTAATTTTCGACAAATAGAACAATGAATGGAACAGGTAGACGGTTGAAATCTTTGTATATATTGCTTCTATATAGTCTAAGAAACATATATGCAAAGCATCCAAACAGTACCATTCGCCAATTTTTTGTTCTTCAAGGTTAAGTGAAAAATGAGCCCCATTGTTAATCCTTTATCGGAAATTATTTGTAACTTTCGACAAGTAGAACAATGAATGGCACAGGTAGACGGTTGAAAACTTTGTATATATTGCTTCTATATAGTCTAAGAAACATGTACGCAAAGCATCCAAACAGTACCATTCGCCAATTTTTTGTTCCTCAAGTTTAAGTGAACAATGAGACCCATTGTTAATCCTTTATCGGAAATTATTTGTAACTTTCGACAAGTAGAACAATGAATGGAACAGGTAGACGGTTGAAATCTTTGTAAATATTGCTTCTATATAGTCTAAGAAACATATATGCAAAGCATCCAAACAGTACCATTCGCCAATTTTTTGTTCTTCAAGTTTAAGTGAACAACGAGCCCCATTGATAATCATGAAAGGGAAATTATTTCTAAATTTCGACAAGTAGAACAATGATTGGAACAGGTAGACGGGTGAAATCCTTCTATATATTGCTTCTATATAGTCTAAGAAACATATATGCAAAGCATCCAAACAGTACAATTCGCCAATTTTTTTGTTCTTCAAGTTTAAGTGAACTACGAGCCCCAATGTTAATCCTTTATCGGAAATTATTTGTAATTTTCGACAAATAGAAAATGAATGGAACAGGTAGACGGTTGAAATCTTTGTATATATTGCTTCTATATAGTCTAAGAAACATATATGCAAAGCATCCAAACAGTACCATTCGCCAATTTTTTGTTCTTCAAGGTTAAGTGAAAAATGAGCCCCATTGTTAATCCTTTATCGGAAATTATTTGTAATTTTCGACAAATAGAACAATGAATGGAACAGGTAGACGGTTGAAATCTTTGTATATATTGCTTCTATATAGTCTAAGAAACATATATGCAAAGCATCCAAACAGTACCATTCGCGAATTTATTGTTCTTCAAGTTTAAGTGAACAACGAGCCCCATTGATAATCATGAAAGGGAAATTATTTCTAAATTTCGACAAGTAGAACAATGATTGGAACAGGTAGACGGGTGAAATCCTTCTACATATTGCTTCTATATAGTCTAAGAAACATATATGCAAAGCATCCAAACAGTACAATTCGCCAATTTTTTTGTTCTTCAAGTTTAAGTGAACTACGAGCCCCATTGTTAATCCTTTATCGGAAATTATTTGTAATTTTCGACAAATAGAACAATGAATGGAATAGGTAGACGGTTGAAATCTTTGTATATATTGCTTCTATATAGTCTAAGAAACATATATGCAAAGCATCCAAACAGTACCATTCGCCAATTTTTTGTTCTTCAAGTTTAAGTGAACAACGAGCCCCATTGATAATCATGAAAAGGAAATTATTTGTAACTTTCTACAAGTATAACAATGAATAGAACAGGTAGACGGTTGAAATCTTTCTATATATTGCTTCTATATAGTCTAAGAAACATATATGCAAAGCATCCAAACAGTACAATTCGCCAATTTATTGTTCTTCAAGTTTAAGTGAACAACGAGCCCCATTGTTAATCCTTTAATGGAAATTATTTGTAAATATCGACAAGTAGAACAAAGAATGGAACAGGTAGACGGGTGAAATCCTTCTATATATTGCTTCCATATAGTCTAAGAAACATATATGCAAAGCATCCAAACAGTACAATTCGCCAATTTTTTTGTTCTTCAAGTTTAAGTGAACAACGAGCCCCATTGATAATCATGAAAGGGAAATTATTTCTAAATTTCGACAAGTAGAACAATGATTGGAACAGGTAGACGGGTGAAATCCTTCTATATATTGCTTCTATATAGTCTAAGAAACATATATGCAAAGCATCCAAACAGTACAATTCGCCAATTTTTTTGTTCTTCAAGTTTAAGTGAACTACGAGCCCCAATGTTAATCCTTTATCGGAAATTATTTGTAATTTTCGACAAATAGAAAAATGAATGGAACAGGTAGACGGTTGAAATCTTTGTAAATATTGCTTCTATATAGTCTAAGAAACATATATGCAAAGCATCCAAACAGTACCATTCGCCAATTTTTTGTTCTTCAAGTTTAAGTGAACAACGAGCCCCATTGATAATCATGAAAAGGAAATTATTTGTAACTTTCTACAAGTATAACAATGAATAGAACAGGTAGACGGTTGAAATCTTTCTATATATTGCTTCTATATAGTCTAAGAAACATATATGCAAAGCATCCAAACAGTACAATTCGCCAATTTATTGTTCTTCAAGTTTAAGTGAACAACGAGCCCCATTGTTAATCCTTTAAAGGAAATTATTTGTAAATATCGACAAGTAGAACAATGAATGGAACAGGTAGACGGGTGAAATCCTTCTATATATTGCTTCTATATAGTCTAAGAAACATATATGCAAAGCATCCAAACAGTACAATTCGCCAATTTTTTTGTTCTTCAAGTTTAAGTGAACTACGAGCCCCATTGTTAATCCTTTATCGGAAATTATTTGTAATTTTCGACAAATAGAACAATGAATGGAACAGGTAGACGGTTGAAATCTTTGTATATATTGCTTCTATATAGTCTAAGAAACATATATGCAAAGCATCCAAACAGTACCATTCGCCAATTTTTTGTTCTTCAAGGTTAAGTGAAAAATGAGCCCCATTGTTAATCCTTTATCGGAAATTATTTGTAACTTTCGACAAGTAGAACAATGAATGGCACAGGTAGACGGTTGAAAACTTTGTATATATTGCTTCTATATAGTCTAAGAAACATGTACGCAAAGCATCCAAACAGTACCATTCGCCAATTTTTTGTTCCTCAAGTTTAAGTGAACAATGAGACCCATTGTTAATCCTTTATCGGAAATTATTTGTAACTTTCGACAAGTAGAACAATGAATGGAACAGGTAGACGGTTGAAATCTTTGTAAATATTGCTTCTATATAGTCTAAGAAACATATATGCAAAGCATCCAAACAGTACCATTCGCCAATTTTTTGTTCTTCAAGTTTAAGTGAACAACGAGCCCCATTGATAATCATGAAAGGGAAATTATTTCTAAATTTCGACAAGTAGAACAATGATTGGAACAGGTAGACGGGTGAAATCCTTCTATATATTGCTTCTATATAGTCTAAGAAACATATATGCAAAGCATCCAAACAGTACAATTCGCCAATTTTTTTGTTCTTCAAGTTTAAGTGAACTACGAGCCCCAATGTTAATCCTTTATCGGAAATTATTTGTAATTTTCGACAAATAGAAAAATGAATGGAACAGGTAGACGGTTGAAATCTTTGTATATATTGCTTCTATATAGTCTAAGAAACATATATGCAAAGCATCCAAACAGTACCATTCGCCAATTTTTTGTTCTTCAAGGTTAAGTGAAAAATGAGCCCCATTGTTAATCCTTTATCGGAAATTATTAGTAATTTTCGACAAATAGAACAATGAATGGAACAGGTAGACGGTTGAAATCTTTGTATATATTGCTTCTATATAGTCTAAGAAACATATATGCAAAGCATCCAAACAGTACCATTCGCGAATTTATTGTTCTTCAAGTTTAAGTGAACAACGAGCCCCATTGATAATCATGAAAGGGAAATTATTTCTAAATTTCGACAAGTAGAACAATGATTGGAACAGGTAGACGGGTGAAATCCTTCTACATATTGCTTCTATATAGTCTAAGAAACATATATGCAAAGCATCCAAACAGTACAATTCGCCAATTTTTTTGTTCTTCAAGTTTAAGTGAACTACGAGCCCCATTGTTAATCCTTTATCGGAAATTATTTGTAATTTTCGACAAATAGAACAATGAATGGAATAGGTAGACGGTTGAAATCTTTGTATATATTGCTTCTATATAGTCTAAGAAACATATATGCAAAGCATCCAAACAGTACCATTCGCCAATTTTTTGTTCTTCAAGTTTAAGTGAACAACGAGCCCCATTGATAATCATGAAAAGGAAATTATTTGTAACTTTCTACAAGTATAACAATGAATAGAACAGGTAGACGGTTGAAATCTTTCTATATATTGCTTCTATATAGTCTAAGAAACATATATGCAAAGCATCCAAACAGTACAATTCGCCAATTTATTGTTCTTCAAGTTTAAGTGAACAACGAGCCCCATTGTTAATCCTTTAATGGAAATTATTTGTAAATATCGACAAGTAGAACAAAGAATGGAACAGGTAGACGGGTGAAATCCTTCTATATATTGCTTCTATATAGTCTAAGAAACATATATGCAAAGCATCCAAACAGTACAATTCGCCAATTTTTTTGTTCTTCAAGTTTAAGTGAACAACGAGCCCCATTGATAATCATGAAAGGGAAATTATTTCTAAATTTCGACAAGTAGAACAATGATTGGAACAGGTAGACGGGTGAAATCCTTCTATATATTGCTTCTATATAGTCTAAGAAACATATATGCAAAGCATCCAAACAGTACAATTCGCCAATTTTTTTGTTCTTCAAGTTTAAGTGAACTACGAGCCCCATTGTTAATCCTTTATCGGAAATTATTTGTAATTTTCGACAAATAGAACAATGAATGGAACAGGTAGACGGTTGAAATCTTTGTATATATTGCTTCTATATAGTCTAAGAAACATATATGCAAAGCATCCAAACAGTACAATTCGCCAATTTTTTGTTCTTCAAGTTTAAGTGAACAATGAGCCCCAGTGGTTAATCCTTTATCGGAAATTATTTGTAACTTTCGACAAGTAGAACAATGAATGGAACAGGTAGACGGTTGAAATCATTGTATATATTGCTTCTATATAGTCTAAGAAACATATCTGCATATCATCCAAACAGTACAATTCGCCAATTATTTGATCTCCAAGTTTAAGTGAACTACGAGCCCCATTGTTAATCCTTTATCGGAAATTATTTGTAACTTTCGACAAGTAGAACAATGAATGGAACAGGTAGACGGTTGAAATCTTTGTAAATATTGCTTCTATATAGTCTAAGAAACATATATGCAAAGCATCCAAACAGTACCATTCGCCAATTTTTTGTTCTTCAAGTTTAAGTGAACAACGAGCCCCATTGATAATCATGAAAGGGAAATTATTTCTAAATTTCGACAAGTAGAACAATGATTGGAACAGGTAGACGGGTGAAATCCTTCTATATATTGCTTCTATATAGTCTAAGAAACATATATGCAAAGCATCCAAACAGTACAATTCGCCAATTTTTTTGTTCTTCAAGTTTAAGTGAACTACGAGCCCCAATGTTAATCCTTTATCGGAAATTATTTGTAATTTTCGACAAATAGAAAAATGAATGGAACAGGTAGACGGTTGAAATCTTTGTATATATTGCTTCTATATAGTCTAAGAAACATATATGCAAAGCATCCAAACAGTACCATTCGCCAATTTTTTGTTCTTCAAGGTTAAGTGAAAAATGAGCCCCATTGTTAATCCTTTATCGGAAATTATTTGTAATTTTCGACAAATAGAACAATGAATGGAACAGGTAGACGGTTGAAATCTTTGTATATATTGCTTCTATATAGTCTAAGAAACATATATGCAAAGCATCCAAACAGTACAATTCGCCAATTTTTTGTTCTTCAAGTTTAAGTGAACAATGAGCCCCAGTGGTTAATCCTTTATCGGAAATTATTTGTAACTTTCGACAAGTAGAACAATGAATGGAACAGGTAGACGGTTGAAATCATTGTATATATTGCTTCTATATAGTCTAAGAAACATATCTGCACATCATCCAAACAGTACAATTCGCCAATTATTTGATCTCCAAGTTTAAGTGAACTACGAGCCCCATTGTTAATCCTTTATCGGAAATTATTTGTAACTTTCGACAAGTAGAACAATGAATGGAACAGGTAGACGGTTGAAATCTTTGTAAATATTGCTTCTATATAGTCTAAGAAACATATATGCAAAGCATCCAAACAGTACCATTCGCCAATTTTTTGTTCTTCAAGTTTAAGTGAACAACGAGCCCCATTGATAATCATGAAAGGGAAATTATTTCTAAATTTCGACAAGTAGAACAATGATTGGAACAGGTAGACGGGTGAAATCCTTCTATATATTGCTTCTATATAGTCTAAGAAACATATATGCAAAGCATCCAAACAGTACAATTCGCCAATTTTTTTGTTCTTCAAGTTTAAGTGAACTACGAGCCCCAATGTTAATCCTTTATCGGAAATTATTTGTAATTTTCGACAAATAGAAAAATGAATGGAACAGGTAGACGGTTGAAATCTTTGTATATATTGCTTCTATATAGTCTAAGAAACATATATGCAAAGCATCCAAACAGTACCATTCGCGAATTTATTGTTCTTCAAGTTTAAGTGAACAACGAGCCCCATTGATAATCATGAAAGGGAAATTATTTCTAAATTTCGACAAGTAGAACAATGATTGGAACAGGTAGACGGGTGAAATCCTTCTACATATTGCTTCTATATAGTCTAAGAAACATATATGCAAAGCATCCAAACAGTACAATTCGCCAATTTTTTTGTTCTTCAAGTTTAAGTGAACTACGAGCCCCATTGTTAATCCTTTATCGGAAATTATTTGTAATTTTCGACAAATAGAACAATGAATGGAATAGGTAGACGGTTGAAATCTTTGTATATATTGCTTCTATATAGTCTAAGAAACATATATGCAAAGCATCCAAACAGTACCATTCGCCAATTTTTTGTTCTTCAAATTTAAGTGAACAACGAGCCCCATTGATAATCATGAAAAGGAAATGATTTGTAACTTTCTACAAGTATAACAATGAATAGAACAGGTAGACGGTTGAAATCTTTCTATATATTGCTTCTATATAGTCTAAGAAACATATATGCAAAGCATCCAAACAGTACAATTCGCCAATTTATTGTTCTTCAAGTTTAAGTGAACAACGAGCCCCATTGTTAATCCTTTAATGGAAATTATTTGTAAATATCGACAAGTAGAACAAGGAATGGAACAGGTAGACGGGTGAAATCCTTCTATATATTGCTTCTATATAGTCTAAGAAACATATATGCAAAGCATCCAAACAGTACAATTCGCCAATTTTTTTGTTCTTCAAGTTTAAGTGAACAACGAGCCCCATTGATAATCATGAAAGGGAAATTATTTCTAAATTTCGACAAGTAGAACAATGATTGGAACAGGTAGACGGGTGAAATCCTTCTATATATTGCTTCTATATAGTCTAAGAAACATATATGCAAAGCATCCAAACAGTACAATTCGCCAATTTTTTTGTTCTTCAAGTTTAAGTGAACTACGAGCCCCATTGTTAATCCTTTATCGGAAATTATTTGTAATTTTCGACAAATAGAACAATGAATGGAACAGGTAGACGGTTGAAATCTTTGTATATATTGCTTCTATATAGTCTAAGAAACATATATGCAAAGCATCCAAACAGTACAATTCGCCAATTTTTTGTTCTTCAAGTTTAAGTGAACAATGAGCCCCAGTGGTTAATCCTTTATCGGAAATTATTTGTAACTTTCGACAAGTAGAACAATGAATGGAACAGGTAGACGGTTGAAATCATTGTATATATTGCTTCTATATAGTCTAAGAAACATATCTGCATATCATCCAAACAGTACAATTCGCCAATTATTTGATCTCCAAGTTTAAGTGAACTACGAGCCCCATTGTTAATCCTTTATCGGAAATTATTTGTAACTTTCGACAAGTAGAACAATGAATGGAACAGGTAGACGGTTGAAATCTTTGTAAATATTGCTTCTATATAGTCTAAGAAACATATATGCAAAGCATCCAAACAGTACCATTCGCCAATTTTTTGTTCCTCAAGATTAAGTGAACAATGAGAGCCATTGTTAATCCTTTATCGGAAATTATTTGTAACTTTCGACAAGTAGAACAATGAATGGAACAGGTAGACGGGTGAAATCCTTCTATATATTGCTTCTATATAGTCTAAGAAACATATCTGCATACCATCCAAACAGTACAATTCGCCAATTATTTGATCTTCAAGTTTAAGTGAACTACGAGCCCCATTGATAATCATGAAAGGGAAATTAGTTCTAAATTTCGACAAGTAGAACAATGATTGGAACAGGTAGACGGGTGAAATCCTTCTATATATTGCTTCTATATAGTCTAAGAAACATATATGCAAAGCATCCAAACAGTACAATTCGCCAATTTTTTTGTTCTTCAAGTTTAAGTGAACTACGAGCCCCATTGTTAATCCTTTATCGGAAATTATTTGTAATTTTCGACAAATAGAACAATGAATGGAACAGGTAGACGGTTGAAATCTTTGTATATATTGCTTCTATATAGTCTAAGAAACATATATGCAAAGCATCCAAACAGTACCATTCGCCAATTTTTTGTTCTTCAAGGTTAAGTGAAAAATGAGCCCCATTGTTAATCCTTTATCGGAAATTATTTGTAACTTTCGACAAGTAGAACAATGAATGGAACAGGTAGACGGTTGAAAACTTTGTATATATTGCTTCTATATAGTCTAAGAAACATGTACGCAAAGCATCCAAACAGTACCATTCGCCAATTTTTTGTTCATCAAGTTTAAGTGAACAACGAGCTCCATTGTTAATCCTTTAAAGGAAATTATTTGTAAATTTCGACAAGTAGAACAATGATTGGAACACGTAGACGGTTGCAATCTTTGTATATATTGCTTCCATATAGTCTAAGAAACATGTACGCATAGCATCCAAACAGTACCATTCGCCAATTTCTTGGTCTTCAACTTTAAGTGAACAATGAGCCCCAATGGTTAATCCTTTATCGGAAATTATTTGTAACTTTCGACAAGTAGAACAATGAATGGAACAGGTAGACGGTTGAAATCATTGTATATATTGCTTCTATATAGTCTAAGAAACATATCTGCATATCATCCAAACAGTACAATTCGCCAATTATTAGATCTTCAAGTTTAAGTGAACTACGAGCCCCATTGTTAATACTTTAACGGAAATTATTTGTAACTTGCGACAAGTAGAACAATGAATGGAACAGGTAGACGGTTGAAATCAATGTATATATTGCTTCTATATAGTCTAAGAAATATATATGCAAAGCATCCAAAGAGTACCATTCGCCAATTTTTTGTTCTTCAAGTTTAAGTGAACAACGAGCCCCATTGATAATAATGAAACGGAAATTATTTGTAACTTTCGACATGTAGAACAATGAATGGAACAGGTAGACGGTTGAAATCATTATATATATTGCTTCTATATAGTCTAAGAAACATATATGCATAGCATCCACACAGTACAATTCGCCAATTTATTGTTCTTCAAGTTTAAGTGAACAACGAGCCCCATTGTTAATCCTTTAAAGGAAATTATTTCTAAATTTCGACAAGTAGAACAATGATTGGAACAGGTAGACGGGTGAAATCCTTCTATATATTGCTTCTATATAGTCTAAGAAACATATATGCAAAGCATCCAAACAGTACCATTCGCCAATTTTTTGTTCTTCAAGGTTAAGTGAAAAATGAGCCCCATTGTTAATCCTTTACCGGAAATTATTTGTAACTTTCGACAAGTAGAACAATGAATGGAACAGGTAGACGGCTGAAAACTTTGTATATATTGCTTTTATATAGTCTAAGAAACATGTACGCAAAGCATCCAAACAGTACCATTCGCCAATTTTTTGTTCCTCAAGTTTAAGTGAACAATGAGCCCCATTGTTAATCCTTTATCGGAAATTATTTGTAACTTTCGACAAGTAGAACAATGAATGGAACAGGTAGACGGTTGAAATCTTTGTAAATATTGCTTCTATATAGTCTAAGAAACATATATGCAAAGCATCCAAACAGTACAAGTCGCCAATTTTTTGTTCTTCAAGTTTAAGTGAACAATGAGCCCAAATGGTTAATCCATTATCGGAAATTATTTGTAACTTTCGACAAGTAGAACAATGAATGGAACAGGTAGACGGTTGAAATCATTGTATATATTGCTTCTATATAGTCTAAGAAACATATATGCAAAGCATCCAAACAGTACCATTCATCAATTTTTTGTTCTTCAAGTTTAAGTGAACAACGAGCCCCATTGTTAATCCTTTATCGGAAATTATTTGTAACTTTCGACAAGTAGAACAATGAATGGAACAGGTAGACGGTTGAAATCTTTGTATATATTGCTTCTATATAATCTAAGAAACATATATGCAAAGCATCCAAACCGTACCATTCGCCAATTTTTTGTTCTTCAAGTTTAAGTGAACAACGAGCCCCATTGATAATCATGAAACGGAAATTATTTGTAACTTTCTACAAGTAGAACAATGAATGGAACAGGTAGACGGTTGAAAACTTTGTATATATTGCTTCTATATAGTCTAAGAAACATGTACGCAAAGCATCCAAACAGTACCATTCGCCAATTTTTTGTTCCTCAAGTTTAAGTGAACAATGAGCCCCATTGTTAATCCTTTATCGGAAATTATTTGTAACTTTCGACAAGTAGAACAATGAATGGAACAGGTAGAAGGTTGAAATCTTTGTAAATATTGCTTCTATATAGTCTAAGAAACATATATGCAAAGCATCCGAACAGTACAATTAGCCAATTTTTTGTTCTTCAAGTTTAAGTGAACAATGAGCCCCAATGGTTAATCCTTTATCGGAAATTATTTGTAACTTTCGACAAGTAGAACAATGAATGGAACAGGTAGACGGTTGAAATCATTGTATATATTGCTTCTATATAGTCTAAGAAACATATCTGCATATCATCCAAACAGTACAATTCGCCAATTATTTGATCTTCAAGTTTAAGTGAACTACGAGCCCCATTGTTAATACTTTAACGGAAATTATTTGTAACTTGCGACAAGTAGATCAATGAATGGAACAGGTAGACGGTTGAAATCAATGTATATATTGCTTCTATATAGTCTAAGAAATATATATGCAAAGCATCCAAAGAGTACCATTCGCCAATTTTTTGTTCTTCAAGTTTAAGTGAACAACGAGCCCCATCGTTAATCCTTTGAAGGAAATTATTTGTAACTTTCTACAAGTAGAACAATGAATAGAACTGGTAGACGGTTGAAATATTTGTATATATTGCTTCTATATAGTCTAAGAAACATATATGCAAAGCATCCAAACAGTACCATTCGCCAATTTTTTGTTCATCAAGTTTAAGTGAACAACGAGCTCCATTGTTAATCCTTTAAAGGAAATTATTTGTAAATTTCGACAAGTAGAACAATGATTGGAACACGTAGACGGTTGCAATCTTTGTATATATTGCTTCCATATAGTCTAAGAAACATGTACGCATAGCATCCAAACAGTACCATTCGCCAATTTCTTGGTCTTCAACTTTAAGTGAACAATGAGCCCCAATGGTTAATCCTTTATCGGAAATTATTTGTAACTTTCGACAAGTAGAACAATGAATGGAACAGGTAGACGGTTGAAATCATTGTATATATTGCTTCTATATAGTCTAAGAAACATATCTGCATATCATCCAAACAGTACAATTCGCCAATTATTAGATCTTCAAGTTTAAGTGAACTACGAGCCCCATTGTTAATACTTTAACGGAAATTATTTGTAACTTGCGACAAGTAGAACAATGAATGGAACAGGTAGACGGTTGAAATCAATGTATATATTGCTTCTATATAGTCTAAGAAATATATATGCAAAGCATCCAAAGAGTACCATTCGCCAATTTTTTGTTCTTCAAGTTTAAGTGAACAACGAGCCCCATTGATAATAATGAAACGGAAATTATTTGTAACTTTCGACATGTAGAACAATGAATGGAACAGGTAGACGGTTGAAATCATTATATATATTGCTTCTATATAGTCTAAGAAACATATATGCATAGCATCCACACAGTACAATTCGCCAATTTATTGTTCTTCAAGTTTAAGTGAACAACGAGCCCCATTGTTAATCCTTTAAAGGAAATTACTTCTAAATTTCGACAAGTAGAACAATGATTGGAACAGGTAGACGGGTGAAATCCTTCTATATATTGCTTCTATATAGTCTAAGAAACATATATGCAAAGCATCCAAACAGTACCATTCGCCAATTTTTTGTTCTTCAAGGTTAAGTGAAAAATGAGCCCCATTGTTAATCCTTTATCGGAAATTATTTGTAACTTTCGACAAGTAGAACAATGAATGGAACAGGTAGACGGCTGAAAACTTTGTATATATTGCTTTTATATAGTCTAAGAAACATGTACGCAAAGCATCCAAACAGTACCATTCGCCAATTTTTTGTTCCTCAAGTTTAAGTGAACAATGAGCCCCATTGTTAATCCTTTATCGGAAATTATTTGTAACTTTCGACAAGTAGAACAATGAATGGAACAGGTAGACGGTTGAAATCTTTGTAAATATTGCTTCTATATAGTCTAAGAAACATATATGCAAAGCATCCAAACAGTACAAGTCGCCAATTTTTTGTTCTTCAAGTTTAAGTGAACAATGAGCCCAAATGGTTAATCCATTATCGGAAATTATTTGTAACTTTCGACAAGTAGAACAATGAATGGAACAGGTAGACGGTTGAAATCATTGTATATATTGCTTCTATATAGTCTAAGAAACATATATGCAAAGCATCCAAACAGTACCATTCATCAATTTTTTGTTCTTCAAGTTTAAGTGAACAACGAGCCCCATTGTTAATCCTTTATCGGAAATTATTTGTAACTTTCGACAAGTAGAACAATGAATGGAACAGGTAGACGGTTGAAATCTTTGTATATATTGCTTCTATATAATCTAAGAAACATATATGCAAAGCATCCAAACCGTACCATTCGCCAATTTTTTGTTCTTCAAGTTTAAGTGAACAACGAGCCCCATTGATAATCATGAAACGGAAATTATTTGTAACTTTCTACAAGTAGAACAATGAATAGAACAGGTAGACGGTTGAAATCTTTGTATATGTTGCTTCTATATAGTCTAAGAAACCTATATGCGAAGCATCTAAACAGTAACATTCGCCAATTTTTTGTTCTTCAAGTTTAAGTAAACTACGATCCCCATTGTTAATCCCTTAACGAAAATTATTTGTAACTTTCGACAAGTAGAACAATGAATGGAACAGGTAGACGGTTGAAATCATTGTATATATTGCTTCTATATAGTCTAAGAAACATATATGCAAAGCATCCAAACAGTACAATTCGCCAATTTTTTGTTCTTCAAGTTTAAGTAAACTACGATCCCCATTGTTAATCCCTTAACGGAAATTATTTGTAACTTTCGACAAGTAGAACATTGAATGGAACAGGTAGACGGTTGAAATCTTTGTATCTATTGCTTCTATATAGTATAAGAAACATATATGCAGAGCATCCAGACAGTACCATTCGCCAATTTTTTGTTCTTCAAGTTTAAGTGAACAACGAGCCCCATTGTAAATCATTTAAAGGAAATTATTTGTATTTTTCGAAAAGTAGAACAATGAATGGAACAGGTAGACTGTTGAAATCATTGTATATATTGCTTCTATATAGTCTAAGAAACATATATGCAGAGCATCCAGACAGTACAATTCGCCAATTTTTTGTTCTTCAAGTTTAAGTAAACTACGATCCCCATTGTTAATCCCTTAACGGAAATTATTTGTAACTTTCGACAAGTAGAACATTGAATGGAACAGGTAGACGGTTGAAATCTTTGTATCTATTGCTTCTATATAGTATAAGAAACATATATGCAAAGCATCCAAACAGTACCATTCGCCAATTTTTTGTTCTTCAAGTTTAAGTGAACTGCGAGCTCCATTGTTAATCCTTTAAAGGAAATTATTTGTAACTTTCGACAAGTAGAACAATGAATGGAACAGGTAGACTGTTGAAAACATTGTATATATTGCTTCTATATAGTCTAAGAAACATTTATGCAAAGCATCCAAACAGTACAATTCGCCAATTTTTTGTTCTTCAAGTTTAAGTAAACTACGATCCCCATTGTTAATCCCTTAACGGAAATTATTTGTAACTTTCGACAAGTAGAACAGTGAATGGAACAGGTAGACGGTTGAAATCTTTGTATATATTGCTTCTATATAGTATAAGAAACATATATGCAGAGCATCCAGACAGTACCATTCGCCAATTTTTTGTTCTTCAAGTTTAAGTGAACAACGAGCCCCATTGTAAATCCTTTAAAGGAAATTATTTGTAATTTTCGAAAAGTAGAACAACGAATGGAACAGGTAGGCTGTTGAAATCATTGTATATATTGCTTCTATATAGTCTAAGAAACATATATGCAGAGCATCCAGACAGTACCATTCGCCAATTTCTTGTTCTTCAAGTTTAAGTGAACAATGAGCCCCAATGGTTAATCCGTTATCGGAAATTATTTGTAACTTTCGACAAGTAGAACAATGAATGGAACAGGTAGACGGTTGAAATCTTTGTATATATTGCTTCTATATAGTCTAAGAAACATATATGCAAAGCATCCAAACAGTACCAGTCGCCAATTTTTTGTTCTTCAAGTTTAAGTGAACAACGAGGCCCATTGTTAATCCTTTATCGGAAATTATTTCAAACTTTCGACAAGTAGAACAATGATTGCAACAGGTAGACTGTTGAAATCATTGTATATATTGCGTCTATATAGTGTAAGAAACATATATGCAAAGCATCCAAACAGTACAATTCGCCAATTTTTTGTTCTTCAAGTTTAAGTGAACAATGAGCCCCATGGTTAATCCTTTAAAGGAAATTATTTGTAACTTTCGACAAGTAGAACAATGAGAGGAACAGGTAGACGGTTGAAATCTTTGTATATATTGCCTCTATATAGTCTAAGAAACATGTATGCAAAGCATCCAAACAGTACAATTCGCCAATTTTTTGTTCTTCAAGTTTAAGTGAACAATGAGCCCCAATGGTTAATCCTTTATCGGTAATTATTTGTAACTTTCGACAAGTAGAACAATGAATGGAACAGGTAGGCGGTTAAAATCCTTCTATATATTGCTTCCATATAGTCTAAGAAACATGTACGCAAAGCATCCAAACAGTACCATTCGCCAATTTTTTGTCCTTCAAGTTTAAGTGAACAATGAGCCCCATTGTTAATCCTTTATCGGAAATTATTTCTAACTTTCGACAAGTAGCACAATGAATCGAACAGGTAGACGGTTGAAATCTTTGTATATATTGCTTCTATATAGTCTAAAAAACATATATGCAAAGCATCCAAACAGTACAATTCGCCAATTTTTTGTTCTTCAAGTTTAAGTGAACAATGAGCCCCATTGTTAATCCTTTATCGGAAATTATTTGTAACTTTCGACAAGTAGAACAATGAATGGAACTGGTAGACGGTTGAAATCTTTTTATATATTGCTTCTATATAGTCTAAGAAACATATATGCAAAGCATCCAAACAGTACAATTCGCCAATTTTTTTGTTCTTCAAGTTTAAGTGAACTACGAGCCCCATTGTTAATCCTTTATCGGAAATTATTTGTAATTTTCGACAAATAGAACAATGAATGGAACAGGTAGACGGTTGAAATCTTTGTATATATTGCTTCTATATAGTCTAAGAAACATATATGCAAAGCATCCAAACAGTACCATTCGCGAATTTATTGTTCTTCAAGTTTAAGTGAACAACGAGCCCCAATGATAATCATGAAAGGGAAATTATTTGTAACTTTCTACAAGTATAACAATGAATAGAACAGGTAGACGGTTGAAATCTTTCTATATGTTGCTTCTATATAGTCTAAGAAACATATATGCAAAGCATCCAAACAGTACAATTCGCCAATTTATTGTTCTTCAAGTTTAAGTGAACAACGAGCCCCATTGTTAATCCTTTAAAGGAAATTATTTGTAAATATCGACAAGTAGAACAATGAATGGAACAGGTAGAAGGGTGAAATCCTTCTATATATTGCTTCTATATAGTCTAAGAAACATATATGCAAAGCATCCAAACAGTACAATTCGCCAATTTTTTTGTTCTTCAAGTTTAAGTGAACTACGAGCCCCATTGTTAATCCTTTATCGGAAATTATTTGTAATTTTCGACAAATAGAACAATGAATGGAACAGGTAGACGGTTGAAATCTTTGTATATATTGCTTCTATATAGTCTAAGAAACATATATGCAAAGCATCCAAACAGTACCATTCGCCAATTTTTTGTTCTTCAAGGTTAAGTGAAAAATGAGCCCCATTGTTAATCCTTTATCGGAAATTATTTGTAACTTTCGACAAGTAGAACAATGAATGGCACAGGTAGACGGTTGAAAACTTTGTATATATTGCTTCTATATAGTCTAAGAAACATGTACGCAAAGCATCCAAACAGTACCATTCGCCAATTTTTTGTTCCTCAAGTTTAAGTGAACAACGAGCCCCATTGTTAATCCTTTAAAGGAAATTATTTGTAATTTTCGAAAAGTAGAACAATGAATGGAACAGGTAGACTGTTGAAATCATTGTATATATTGCTTCTATATAGTCTAAGAAACATATATGCAGAGCATCCAGACAGTACCATTCGCCAATTTCTTGTTCTTCAAGTTTAAGTGAACAATGAGCCCCAATGGTTAATCCGTTATCGGAAATTATTTGTAACTTTCGACAAGTAGAACAATGAATAGAACAGGTAGACGGTTGAAATCTTTGTATATATTGCTTCTATATAGTCTAAGAAACATGTATGCAAAGCATCCAAACAGTACAATTCGCCAATTTTTTGTTCTTCAAGTTTAAGTGAACAATGAGCCCCAATGGGTAATCCTTTATCGGTAATTATTTGTAACTTTCGACAAGTAGAACAATGAATGGAACAGGTAGACGGATGAAATCCTTGTATATATTGCTTCCATATAGTCTAAGAAACATGTACGCAAAGCATCCAAACAGTACCATTCGCCAATTTTTTGTCCTTCAAGTTTAAGTGAACAATGAGCCCCATTGTTAATCCTTTATCGGAAATTATTTGTAATTTTCGACAAGTAGAACAATGAATGGAACAGGTAGACGGTTGAAATCTTTGTATATATTGCTTCTATATAATCTAAGAAACATATATGCAAAGCATCCAAACCGTACCATTCGCCAATTTTTTGTTCTTCAAGTTTAAGTGAACAATGAGCCCCATTGTTAATCCTTTAAAGGAAATTATTTGTAACTTTCGACAAGTAGAACAATGAGAGGAACAGGTAGACGGTTGAAATCTTTGTATATATTGCTTCTATATAGTCTAGGAAACATGTATGCAAAGCATCCAAACAGTACAATTCGCCAATTTTTTGTTCTTCAAGTTTAAGTGAACAATGAGCCCCAATGGGTAATCCTTTATCGGTAATTATTTGTAACTTTCGGCAAGTAGAACAATGAATGGAACAGGTAGACGGATGAAATCCTTGTATATATTGCTTCCATATAGTCTAAGAAACATGTACGCAAAGCATCCAAACAGTACCATTCGCCAATTTTTTGTTCTTCAAGTTTAAGTGAACAATGAGCCCCATTGTTAATCCTTTATCGGAAATTATTTCTAACTTTCGACAAGTAGAACAATGAATCGAACAGGTAGACGGTTGAAATCTTTGTATATATTGCTTCTATATAGTCTAAGAAACATATATGCAAAGCATCCAAACAGTACCATTCGCGAATTTATTGTTCTTCAAGTTTAAGTGAACAACGAGCCCCATTGATAATCATGAAAGGGAAATTATTTCTAAATTTCGACAAGTAGAACAAGGAATGGAACAGGTAGACGGGTGAAATCCTTCTATACATTGCTTCTATATAGTCTAAGAAACATATATGCAAAGCATCCAAACAGTACAATTCGCCAATTTTTTTGTTCTTCAAGTTTAAGTGAACAACGAGCCCCATTGATAATCATGAAAGGGAAATTATTTCTAAATTTCGACAAGTAGAACAATGATTGGAACAGGTAGACGGGTGAAATCCTTCTATATATTGCTTCTATATAGTCTAAGAAACATATATGCAAAGCATCCAAACAGTACAATTTGCCAATTTTTTTGTTCTTCAAGTTTAAGTGAACTACGAGCCCCATTGTTAATCCTTTATCGGAAATTATTTGTAATTTTCGACAAATAGAACAATGAATGGAACAGGTAGACGGTTGAAATCTTTGTATATATTGCTTCTATATAGTCTAAGAAACATATATGCAAAGCATCCAAACAGTACAATTCGCCAATTTTTTGTTCTTCAAGTTTAAGTGAACAATGAGCCCCAGTGGTTAATCCTTTATCGGAAATTATTTGTAACTTTCGACAAGTAGAACAATGAATGGAACAGGTAGACGGTTGAAATCATTGTATATATTGCTTCTATATAGTCTAAGAAACATATCTGCATATCATCCAAACAGTACAATTCGCCAATTATTTGATCTCCAAGTTTAAGTGAACTACGAGCCCCATTGTTAATCCTTTATCGGAAATTATTTGTAACTTTCGACAAGTAGAACAATGAATGGAACAGGTAGACGGTTGAAATCTTTGTAAATATTGCTTCTATATAGTCTAAGAAACATATATGCAAAGCATCCAAACAGTACCATTCGCCAACTTTTTGTTCCTCAAGTTTAAGTGAACAATGAGAGCCATTGTTAATCCTTTATCGGAAATTATTTGTAACTTTCGACAAGTAGAACAATGAATGGAACAGGTAGACGGGTGAAATCCTTCTATATATTGCTTCTATATAGTCTAAGAAACATATATGCAAAGCATCCAAACAGTACAATTCGCCAATTTTTTTGTTCTTCAAGTTTAAGTGAACTACGAGCCCCATTGTTAATCCTTTATCGGAAATTATTTCTAACTTTCGACAAGTAGAACAATGAATCGAACAGGTAGACGGTTGAAATCTTTGTATATATTGCTTCTATATAGTCTAAGAAACATATATGCAAAGCATCCAAACAGTACCATTCGCGAATTTATTGTTCTTCAAGTTTAAGTGAACAACGAGCCCCATTGATAATCATGAAAGGGAAATTATTTCTAAATTTCGACAAGTAGAACAAGGAATGGAACAGGTAGACGGGTGAAATCCTTCTATATATTGCTTCTATATAGTCTAAGAAACATATATGCAAAGCATCCAAACAGTACAATTCGCCAATTTTTTTGTTCTTCAAGTTTAAGTGAACAACGAGCCCCATTGATAATCATGAAAGGGAAATTATTTCTAAATTTCGACAAGTAGAACAATGATTGGAACAGGTAGACGGGTGAAATCCTTCTATATATTGCTTCTATATAGTCTAAGAAACATATATGCAAAGCATCCAAACAGTACAATTTGCCAATTTTTTTGTTCTTCAAGTTTAAGTGAACTACGAGCCCCATTGTTAATCCTTTATCGGAAATTATTTGTAATTTTCGACAAATAGAACAATGAATGGAACAGGTAGACGGTTGAAATCTTTGTATATATTGCTTCTATATAGTCTAAGAAACATATATGCAAAGCATCCAAACAGTACCATTCGCGAATTTATTGTTCTTCAAGTTTAAGTGAACAACGAGCCCCAATGATAATCATGAAAGGGAAATTATTTGTAACTTTCTACAAGTATAACAATGAATAGAACAGGTAGACGGTTGAAATCTTTCTATATGTTGCTTCTATATAGTCTAAGAAACATATATGCAAAGCATCCAAACAGTACAATTCGCCAATTTATTGTTCTTCAAGTTTAAGTGAACAACGAGCCCCATTGTTAATCCTTTAAAGGAAATTATTTGTAAATATCGACAAGTAGAACAATGAATGGAACAGGTAGAAGGGTGAAATCCTTCTATATATTGCTTCTATATAGTCTAAGAAACATATATGCAAAGCATCCAAACAGTACAATTCGCCAATTTTTTTGTTCTTCAAGTTTAAGTGAACTACGAGCCCCATTGTTAATCCTTTATCGGAAATTATTTGTAATTTTCGACAAATAGAACAATGAATGGAACAGGTAGACGGTTGAAATCTTTGTATATATTGCTTCTATATAGTCTAAGAAACATATATGCAAAGCATCCAAACAGTACCATTCGCCAATTTTTTGTTCTTCAAGGTTAAGTGAAAAATGAGCCCCATTGTTAATCCTTTATCGGAAATTATTTGTAACTTTCGACAAGTAGAACAATGAATGGCACAGGTAGACGGTTGAAAACTTTGTATATATTGCTTCTATATAGTCTAAGAAACATGTACGCAAAGCATCCAAACAGTACCATTCGCCAATTTTTTGTTCCTCAAGTTTAAGTGAACAATGAGACCCATTGTTAATCCTTTATCGGAAATTATTTGTAACTTTCGACAAGTAGAACAATGAATGGAACAGGTAGACGGTTGAAATCTTTGTAAATATTGCTTCTATATAGTCTAAGAAACATATATGCAAAGCATCCAAACAGTACCATTCGCCAATTTTTTGTTCTTCAAGTTTAAGTGAACAACGAGCCCCATTGATAATCATGAAAGGGAAATTATTTCTAAATTTCGACAAGTAGAACAATGATTGGAACAGGTAGACGGGTGAAATCCTTCTATATATTGCTTCTATATAGTCTAAGAAACATATATGCAAAGCATCCAAACAGTACAATTCGCCAATTTTTTTGTTCTTCAAGTTTAAGTGAACTACGAGCCCCAATGTTAATCCTTTATCGGAAATTATTTGTAATTTTCGACAAATAGAAAAATGAATGGAACAGGTAGACGGTTGAAATCTTTGTATATATTGCTTCTATATAGTCTAAGAAACATATATGCAAAGCATCCAAACAGTACCATTCGCCAATTTTTTGTTCTTCAAGGTTAAGTGAAAAATGAGCCCCATTGTTAATCCTTTATCGGAAATTATTTGTAATTTTCGACAAATAGAACAATGAATGGAACAGGTAGACGGTTGAAATCTTTGTATATATTGCTTCTATATAGTCTAAGAAACATATATGCAAAGCATCCAAACAGTACCATTCGCGAATTTATTGTTCTTCAAGTTTAAGTGAACAACGAGCCCCATTGATAATCATGAAAGGGAAATTATTTCTAAATTTCGACAAGTAGAACAATGATTGGAACAGGTAGACGGGTGAAATCCTTCTACATATTGCTTCTATATAGTCTAAGAAACATATATGCAAAGCATCCAAACAGTACAATTCGCCAATTTTTTTGTTCTTCAAGTTTAAGTGAACTACGAGCCCCATTGTTAATCCTTTATCGGAAATTATTTGTAATTTTCGACAAATAGAACAATGAATGGAATAGGTAGACGGTTGAAATCTTTGTATATATTGCTTCTATATAGTCCAAGAAACATATATGCAAAGCATCCAAACAGTACCATTCGCCAATTTTTTGTTCTTCAAGTTTAAGTGAACAACGAGCCCCATTGATAATCATGAAAAGGAAATTATTTGTAACTTTCTACAAGTATAACAATGAATAGAACAGGTAGACGGTTGAAATCTTTCTATATATTGCTTCTATATAGTCTAAGAAACATATATGCAAAGCATCCAAACAGTACAATTCGCCAATTTATTGTTCTTCAAGTTTAAGTGAACAACGAGCCCCATTGTTAATCCTTTAAAGGAAATTATTTGTAAATTTCGACAAGTAGAACAATGATTGGAACACGTAGACGGTTGAAATCTTTGTATATATTGCTTCTATATAGTCTAAGAAACATATCTGCATATCATCCAAACAGTACAATTCGCCAATTATTAGATCTTCAAGTTTAAGTGAACTACGAGCCCCATTGTTAATACTTTAACGGAAATTATTTGTAACTTGCGACAAGTAGAACAATGAATGGAACAGGTAGACGGTTGAAATCAATGTATATATTGCTTCTATATAGTCTAAGAAATATATATGCAAAGCATCCAAAGAGTACCATTCGCCAATTTTTTGTTCTTCAAGTTTAAGTGAACAACGAGCCCCATTGATAATCATGAAACGGAAATTATTTGTAACTTTCGACATGTAGAACAATGAATGGAACAGGTAGACGGTTGAAATCATTATATATATTGCTTCTATATAGTCTAAGAAACATATATGCATAGCATCCACACAGTACAATTCGCCAATTTATTGTTCTTCAAGTTTAAGTGAACAACGAGCCCCATTGTTAATCCATTAAAGGAAATTATTTGTAACTTGCGACAAGTAGAACAATGAATGGAACAGGTAGACGGATGAAATCCTTGTATATATTGCTTCCATATAGTCTAAGAAACATGTACGCAAAGCATCCAAACAGTACCATTCGCCAATTTTTTGTCCTTCAAGTTTAAGTGAACAATGAGCCCCATTGTTAATCCTTTATCGGAAATTATTTCTAACTTTCGACAAGTAGAACAATGAATCGAACAGATAGACGGTTGAAATCTTTGTATATATTGCTTCTATATAGTATAAGAAACATATATGCAAATCATCCAAACAGTACAATTCGCGAATTATTTGATCTTCAAGTTTAAGTGAACTACGAGCCCCATTGTTAATACTTTAACGGAAATTATTTGTAACTTGCGACAAGTAGAACAATGAATGGAACAGGTAGTCGGTTGAAATCAATGTATATGTTGCTTCTATATAGTCTAAGAAACATATATGCAAAGCATCCAAACAGTACCATTCATCAATTTTTTGTTCTTCAAGTTTAAGTGAACAACGAGCCCCATTGTTAATCCTTTATCGGAAATTATTTGTAATTTTCGACAAGTAGAACAATGAATGGAACAGGTAGACGGTTGAAATCTTTGTATATATTGCTTCTATATAATCTAAGAAACATATATGCAAAGCATCCAAACCGTACCATTCGCCAATTTTTTGTTCTTCAAGTTTAAGTGAACAATGAGCCCAAATGGTTAATCCATTATCGGAAATTATTTGTAACTTTCGACAAGTAGAACAATGAATGGAACAGGTAGACGGTTGAAATCATTGTATATATTGCTTCTATATAGTCTAAGAAACATATCTGCATATCATCCAAACAGTACAATTCGCCAATTTTTTGTTCTTCAAGTTTAAGTGAACAACGAGCCCCATCGTTAATCCATTAAAGGAAATTATTTGTAAATTTCGAAAAGTAGAACAATGATTGGAACACGTAGACGGTTGAAATCATTGTATATATTGCTTCTATATAGTCTAAGAAACATATATGCAAAGCATCCAAACAGTACCAGTCGCCAATTTTTTGTCCTTCAAGTTTA
>CAXDIW010000035.1:600000-844000 GCA_963989415.1 Cerceris ruficornis
TATATACAATGATTTCAGCCGTCTACCTGTTCCATTCCTTGTTCTACTTGTCGAAAGTTACAAATAATTTCCTTTAAAGGATTAACAATGTGGCTTGTTGTTCACTTAAACTTGAAGAACAATGAATTGGCGACTTGTACTGTTTGGATGCTTTGCATATATGTTTCTTAGACTATATAGATGCAATATATACAAAGATTTCATCCGTCTACCTGTTCCATTCATTGTTCTACTTGTCGAAATTTACAAATAATTTCCTTTAAAGGATTAACAATGGGGCTCGTAGTTCACTTAAACTCGAAGAACAAAAAATTGACGTATTGTACTTTTTGGATGCTATGCACATATGTTTCTTAGACTATATGGAAGCAATATATACAAAGATATCAACCGTCTACCTGTTCCATTCCTTGTTCTACTTGTCGAAAGTTACAAATAATTTCCTTTAAAGGATTAACAATGGGGCTCGTTGTTCACTTAAACTTGAAGAACAATGAATTGGCGACTTGTACTGTTTGGATGCTTTGCATATATGTTTCTTAGGCTATACTGAAGCAATATGTACATTGATTTCAACCGTCTACCTGTTCCATTCATTGTTCTACTTGTCGAAATTTACAAATAATTTCCTTTAAAGGATTAACAATGGGGCTCGTTGTTCACTTAAACTTGAAGAACAATGAATTGGCGACTTGTACTGTTTGGATGCTTTGCATATATGTTTCTTAGACTATATAGATGCAATATATACAAAGATTTCATCCGTCTACCTGTTCCATTCATTGTTCTACTTGTCGAAATTTACAAATAATTTCCTTTACAGGATTAACAATGGGGCTCGTAGTTCACTTAAACTTGAAGAACAAAAAATTGGCGAATTGTACTGTTTGGATGCTTTGCATATATGTTTCTTAGACTATATAGAAGCAATATATACAAAGATTTCAACCGTCTACCTGTTCCATTCATTGTTCTACTTGTCGAAAGTTACAAATAATTTCCGTTAAAGTATTAACAATGGGGCTCGTTGTTCACTTAAACTTGAAGAACAAAAAATTGGCGAATGGTACTATTTGGATGCTTTGCATATATGTTTCTTAGACTATATAGAAGCAATATATACAATGATTTCAACTGTCTACCTGTTCCATTCACTGTTCTACTTGTCGAATGTTACAAATAATTTCCGTTAAAGGATTAAAAATGGGGCTCGTAGTTCACTTAATCTTGAAGAACAAAAAATTGGCGAATTGTACTGTTTGGACCCTTTGCATATATGTTTCTTAGACTATATAGAAGCAATATATACAATGATTTCAACCGTCTACCTGATCCATTCATTGTTCTACTTGTCGAAAATTACAAATAATTTCCGGTAAAGGATTAACCAATGGGGCTCATTGTTCACTTAAACTTGAAGAACAAAAAATTGGCGAATTGTACTGTTTGGATGCTTTGCATATATGTTTCTTAGACTATATAGAAGCAATATATACAAAGATTTCAACCGTCTACCTGTTCCATTCATTGTTCTACTTGTCGAAAGTTACAATTAGTTTCCGATAAAGGATTAACCATTGGGGCTCATTGTTCACTTAAACTTGAAGAACAAAATATTGGCGAATGGTACTGTTTGGATGCTTTGCGTACATGTTTCTTAGACTATATGGAAGCAATATATACAAAGATATCAACCGTCTACCTGTTCCATTCCTTGTTCTACTTGTCGAAAGTTACAAATAATTTCCTTTAAAGGATTAACAATGGGGCTCGTTGTTCACTTAAACTTGAAGAACAATGAATTGGCGACTTGTACTGTTTGGATGCTTTGCATATATGTTTCTTAGGCTATACTGAAGCAATATGTACATTGATTTCAACCGTCTACCTGTTCCATTCATTGTTCTACTTGTCGAAATTTACAAATAATTTCCTTTAAAGGATTAACAATGGGGCTCGTTGTTCACTTAAACTTGAAGAACAATGAATTGGCGACTTGTACTGTTTGGATGCTTTGCATATATGTTTCTTAGACTATATAGATGCAATATATACAAAGATTTCATCCGTCTACCTGTTCCATTCATTGTTCTACTTGTCGAAATTTACAAATAATTTCCTTTACAGGATTAACAATGGGGCTCGTAGTTCACTTAAACTTGAAGAACAAAAAATTGGCGAATTGTACTGTTTGGATGCTTTGCATATATGTTTCTTAGACTATATAGAAGCAATATATACAAAGATTTCAACCGTCTACCTGTTCCATTCATTGTTCTACTTGTCGAAAGTTACAAATAATTTCCGTTAAAGGATTAAAAATGGGGCTCGTAGTTCACTTAAACTTGAAGAACAAAAAATTGGCGAATTGTACTGTTTGGACCCTTTGCATATATGTTTCTTAGACTATATAGAAGCAATATATACAATGATTTCAACCGTCTACCTGATCCATTCATTGTTCTACTTGTCGAAAATTACAAATAATTTCCGGTAAAGGATTAACAATGGGGCTCGTTGTTCACTTAAACTTGAAGAACAAAAAATTGGCGAATGGTACTATTTGGATGCTTTGCATATATGTTTCTTAGACTATATAGAAGCAATATATACAATGATTTCAACTGTCTACCTGTTCCATTCACTGTTCTACTTGTCGAATGTTACAAATAATTTCCGTTAAAGGATTAAAAATGGGGCTCGTAGTTCACTTAAACTTGAAGAACAAAAAATTGGCGAATTGTACTGTTTGGACCCTTTGCATATATGTTTCTTAGACTATATAGAAGCAATATATACAATGATTTCAACCGTCTACCTGATCCATTCATTGTTCTACTTGTCGAAAATTACAAATAATTTCCGGTAAAGGATTAACCAATGGGGCTCATTGTTCACTTAAACTTGAAGAACAAAAAATTGGCGAATTGTACTGTTTGGATGCTTTGCATATATGTTTCTTAGACTATATAGAAGCAATATATACAAAGATTTCAACCGTCTACCTGTTCCATTCATTGTTCTACTTGTCGAAAGTTACAATTAGTTTCCGATAAAGGATTAACCATTGGGGCTCATTGTTCACTTAAACTTGAAGAACAAAATATTGGCGAATGGTACTGTTTGGATGCTTTGCGTACATGTTTCTTAGACTATATGGAAGCAATATATACAAAGATTTCAACCGTCTACGTGTTCCAATCATTGTTCTACTTGTCGAAAATTACAAGTAATTTCCTTTAAAGGATTAACAAAGGGGCTCGTAGTTCACTTAAACTTGAAGAACAAATATTGGCGATTTGTACTGTTTGGATGCTTTGCATATATGTTTCTTAGACTATATAGAAGCAATATATACAATGATTTCAACCGTCTACCTGTTCCATTCATTGCTCTACTTGTCGAAAATTACAAACAATTTCCGATAAAGGATTAACCACTGGGTCTCATTATTCACTTAAACATGAAGAACAAAAAATTGGCGAAAATTACTGTTTGGATGCTTTGCGTACATGTTTCTTAGACTATATGGAAGCAATATATACAATGATTTCAACCGTCTACCTGTTCCATTCATTGTTCTACTTGTCGAAATTTACAAATAATTTCCTTTAAAGGATTAACAATGGGGCTTGTAGTTCACTCAAACTTGAAGAACAAAAATTGGCGAATTTACTGTTTGGATGCTTTGCATATATGTTTCTTAGACTATATAGAAGCAATATATACAATGATTTCCATCGTCAACCTGTTCCATTCATTGTTCTACTTGTAGAAAATTACAATTAATTTCTGTTAAAGGATTACCAATGGGGCTCGTAGTTCACTTAACCATGAAGAACAAAAAATTGGCGAATTGTACTGTTTGGATGCTTTGCATATATGTTTCTTAGACTATATAGAAGCAATATATACAATGATTTCAACCGTCTACCTGATCCATTCATTGTTCTACTTGTCGAAAATTACAAATAATTTCCGGTAAAGGATTAACCATTGGGGCTCATTGTTCACTTAAACTTGAAGAACAAAAAATTGGCGAATTGTACTGTTTGGATGCTTTGCATATATGTTTCTTAGACTATATAGAAGCAATATATACAAAGATTTCAACCGTCTACCTGTTCCATTCATTGTTCTACTTGTCGAAAGTTACAATTAGTTTCCGATAAAGGATTAACCATTGGGGCTCATTGTTCACTTAAACTTGAAGAACATAATATTGGCGAATGGTACTGTTTGGATGCTTTGCGTACATGTTTCTTAGACTATATGGAAGCAATATATACAAAGATTTCAACCGTCTACGTGTTCCAATCATTGTTCTACTTGTCGAAAATTACAAGTAATTTCCTTTAAAGGATTAACAATGGGGCTCGTTGTTCACTTAAACTTGAAGAACAATAAATTGGCGAATTGTACTGTTTGGATGCTTTGCATATATGTTTCTTAGACTATATAGAAGTAATATATAGAAAGATTTCACCCGTCTACCTGTACTATTCATTGTTCTACTTGTAGAAAGTTAGAAATAATTTCCATTTCATGATTATCAATGGGGCTCGTTGTTCACTTAAACTTGAAGAGCAAAAAATTGACGAATTGTACTGTTTGGACGCTTTGCATATATGTTTCTTAGACTAAATAGAAGCAATATATACAATGATTTCAACAGTCTACCAGTTCCATTCGTTGTTCTACTTGTCGAAATTTACAAATAATTTCCTTTAAAGGTTTAACAATGGGGCTTGTAGTTCACTCAAACTTGAAGAACAAAAATTGGCGAATTTACCGTTTGGATGCTTTGCATATATGTTTCTTAGACTATATAGAAGCAATATATACAATGATTTCCATCGTCAACCTGTTCCATTCATCGTTCTGCTTGTAGAAAATTACAATTAATTTCTGTTAAAGGATTACCAATGGGGCTCGTAGTTCACTTAAACTTGAAGAACAATAAATTGGCGAATTGTACTGTTTGGATGCTTTGCATATATGTTTCTTAGACTATATAGAAACAATATATACATTGATTTCAACCGTCTACCTGTTCCATTCTTTGTTCTACTTGTCGAAAATTACAAATAATTTCCGGTAAAGGATTAACCATTGGGGCTCATTGTTCACTTAAACTTGAAGAACAAAAAATTGGCGAATTGTACAGTTTGGATGCTTTGCATATATGTTTCTTAGACTATATAGAAGCAATATATACAAAGATTTCAACCGTCTACCTGTTCCATTCATTGTTCTACTTGTCGAAAGTTACAATTAGTTTCCGATAAAGGATTAACCATTGGGGCTCATTGTTCACTTAAACTTGAAGAACAAAATATTGGCGAATGGTACTGTTTGGATGCTTTGCGTACATGTTTCTTAGACTATATGGAAGCAATATATACAAAGATTTCAACCGTCTACGTGTTCCAATCATTGTTCTACTTGTCGAAAATTACAAGTAATTTCCTTTAAAGGATTAACAATGGGGCTCGTTGTTCACTTAAACTTGAAGAACAATAAATTGGCGAATTGTACTGTTTGGATGCTTTGCATATATGTTTCTTAGACTATATAGAAGTAATATATAGAAAGATTTCACCCGTCTACCTGTACTATTCATTGTTCTACTTGTAGAAAGTTAGAAATAATTTCCATTTCATGATTATCAATGGGGCTCGTTGTTCACTTAAACTTGAAGAGCAAAAAATTGACGAATTGTACTGTTTGGACGCTTTGCATATATGTTTCTTAGACTAAATAGAAGCAATATATACAATGATTTCAACAGTCTACCAGATCCATTCGTTGTTCTACTTGTCGAAATTTACAAATAATTTCCTTTAAAGGTTTAACAATGGGGCTTGTAGTTCACTCAAACTTGAAGAACAAAAATTGGCGAATTTACCGTTTGGATGCTTTGCATATATGTTTCTTAGACTATATAGAAGCAATATATACAATGATTTCCATCGTCAACCTGTTCCATTCATCGTTCTGCTTGTAGAAAATTACAATTAATTTCTGTTAAAGGATTACCAATGGGGCTCGTAGTTCACTTAAACTTGAAGAACAATAAATTGGCGAATTGTACTGTTTGGATGCTTTGCATATATGTTTCTTAGACTATATAGAAGCAATATATACAATGATTTCCATCGTCAACCTGTTCCATTCATCGTTCTGCTTGTAGAAAATTACAATTAATTTCTGTTAAAGGATTACCAATGGGGCTCGTAGTTCACTTAAACTTGAAGAACAATAAATTGGCGAATTGTACTGTTTGGATGCTTTGCATATATGTTTCTTAGACTATATAGAAACAATATATACATTGATTTCAACCGTCTACCTGTTCCATTCTTTGTTCTACTTGTCGAAATTTACAAAAAATTTCCGTTAAAGTATTAACAATGGGGCTCGTAGTTCACTTAACCTTGAAGAACAAAAAATTGGCGAATGTTACTGTTTGGATGCTTTGCATATATGTTTCTTAGACTATATAGAAGCAATACATACAATGATTTCAACAGTCTAACTGTTCTATTCATTGTTCTACTTGTAGAAAATTACAAATAATTTCCCTTTCATGATTATCAATTGGGCTCGTTGTTCACTTAAACTTGAAGAACAAAAAATTGGCGAATTGTACTGTTTGGATGCTTTGCACATATGTTTCTTAGACTATATAGAAGCAATATATACAATGTTTTCAACCGTCTACCTGTTCCATTCCTTGTTCTACTTGTCGAAAGTTACAAATAATTTCCTTTAAAGGATTAACAATGGGGCTCGTAGTTCACTTAACCTTGAAGAACAAAAAATTGGCGAATTGTACTGTTTGGATGCTTTGCATATATGTTTCTTAGACTATATAGAAGCAATATATACAAAGATTTCAACCGTCTACCTGTTCCATTCATTGTTCTACTTGTCGAAAGTTACAAATAATTTCCGTTAAAGTATTAACAATGGGGCTCGTTGTTCACTTAAACTTGAAGAACAAAAAATTGGCGGATGGTACTATTTGGATGCTTTGCATATATGTTTCTTAGACTATATAGAAGCAATATATACAATGATTTCAACTGTCTACCTGTTCCATTCACTGTTCTACTTGTCGAATGTTACAAATAATTTCCGTTAAAGGATTAAAAATGGGGCTCGTAGTTCACTTAAACTTGAAGAACAAAAAATTGGCGAATTGTACTGTTTGGACCCTTTGCATATATGTTTCTTGGACTATATAGAAGCAATATATACAATAATTTCAACAGTCTACCTGTTCCATTCGTTGTTCTACTTCTCGAAATTTACAATTAATTTCCGATAAAGGATTAACAATGGGGCTCATTGTTCACTTAAACTTGAAGAACAAAAAATTGGGGAATTGTACTGTTTGGATGCTTTGCATATATGTTTCTTAGACTATATAGAAGCAATATATACAAAGATTTCAACCGTCTACCTGTTCCATTCATTGTTCTACTTGTCGAAAGTTACAAATAATTTCCGTTAAAGTATTAACAATGGGGCTCGTTGTTCACTTAAACTTGAAGAACAAAAAATTGGCGAATGGTACTGTTTGGATGCTTTGCATATATGTTTCTTAGACTATATAGAAGCAATATATACAATGATTTCCATCGTCAACCTGTTCCATTCATTGTTCTACTTGTAGAAAATTACAATTTATTTCCGTTAAAGGATTACCAATGGGGCTCGTAGTTCACTTAAACTTGAAGAACAAAAAATTGGCGAATTGTACGGTTTAGATGCTTTGCATATATGCTTCTTAGACTATATAGAAACAATATATACATTGATTTCAACCGTCTACCTGTTCCATTCTTTGTTCTACTTGTCGAAATTTACAAAAAATTTCCGTTAAAGTATTAACAATGGGGCTTGTAGTTCACTCAAACTTGAAGAACAAAAATTGGCGAATTTACCGTTTGGATGCTTTGCATATATGTTTCTTAGACTATATAGAAGCAATATATACAATGATTTCCATCGTCAACCTGTTCCATTCATCGTTCTGCTTGTAGAAAATTACAATTAATTTCTGTTAAAGGATTACCAATGGGGCTCGTAGTTCACTTAAACTTGAAGAACAATAAATTGGCGAATTGTACTGTTTGGATGCTTTGCATATATGTTTCTTAGACTATATAGAAGCAATATATACAATGATTTCCATCGTCAACCTGTTCCATTCATCGTTCTGCTTGTAGAAAATTACAATTAATTTCTGTTAAAGGATTACCAATGGGGCTCGTAGTTCACTTAAACTTGAAGAACAATAAATTGGCGAATTGTACTGTTTGGATGCTTTGCATATATGTTTCTTAGACTATATAGAAACAATATATACATTGATTTCAACCGTCTACCTGTTCCATTCTTTGTTCTACTTGTCGAAATTTACAAAAAATTTCCGTTAAAGTATTAACAATGGGGCTCGTAGTTCACTTAACCTTGAAGAACAAAAAATTGGCGAATGTTACTGTTTGGATGCTTTGCATATATGTTTCTTAGACTATATAGAAGCAATATATACAATGATTTCAACAGTCTAACTGTTCTATTCATTGTTCTACTTGTAGAAAATTACAAATAATTTCCCTTTCATGATTATCAATTGGGCTCGTTGTTCACTTAAACTTGAAGAACAAAAAATTGGCGAATTGTACTGTTTGGATGCTTTGCACATATGTTTCTTAGACTATATAGAAGCAATATATACAATGTTTTCAACCGTCTACCTGTTCCATTCCTTGTTCTACTTGTCGAAAGTTACAAATAATTTCCTTTAAAGGATTAACAATGGGGCTCGTAGTTCACTTAACCTTGAAGAACAAAAAATTGGCGAATTGTACTGTTTGGATGCTTTGCATATATGTTTCTTAGACTATATAGAAGCAATATATACAAAGATTTCAACCGTCTACCTGTTCCATTCATTGTTCTACTTGTCGAAAGTTACAAATAATTTCCGTTAAAGTATTAACAATGGGGCTCGTTGTTCACTTAAACTTGAAGAACAAAAAATTGGCGGATGGTACTATTTGGATGCTTTGCATATATGTTTCTTAGACTATATAGAAGCAATATATACAATGATTTCAACTGTCTACCTGTTCCATTCACTGTTCTACTTGTCGAATGTTACAAATAATTTCCGTTAAAGGATTAAAAATGGGGCTCGTAGTTCACTTAAACTTGAAGAACAAAAAATTGGCGAATTGTACTGTTTGGACCCTTTGCATATATGTTTCTTGGACTATATAGAAGCAATATATACAATAATTTCAACAGTCTACCTGTTCCATTCGTTGTTCTACTTCTCGAAATTTACAATTAATTTCCGATAAAGGATTAACAATGGGGCTCATTGTTCACTTAAACTTGAAGAACAAAAAATTGGGGAATTGTACTGTTTGGATGCTTTGCATATATGTTTCTTAGACTATATAGAAGCAATATATACAAAGATTTCAACCGTCTACCTGTTCCATTCATTGTTCTACTTGTCGAAAGTTACAAATAATTTCCGTTAAAGTATTAACAATGGGGCTCGTTGTTCACTTAAACTTGAAGAACAAAAAATTGGCGAATGGTACTGTTTGGATGCTTTGCATATATGTTTCTTAGACTATATAGAAGCAATATATACAATGATTTCCATCGTCAACCTGTTCCATTCATTGTTCTACTTGTAGAAAATTACAATTTATTTCCGTTAAAGGATTACCAATGGGGCTCGTAGTTCACTTAAACTTGAAGAACAAAAAATTGGCGAATTGTACGGTTTAGATGCTTTGCATATATGCTTCTTAGACTATATAGAAACAATATATACATTGATTTCAACCGTCTACCTGTTCCATTCTTTGTTCTACTTGTCGAAATTTACAAAAAATTTCCGTTAAAGTATTAACAATGGGGCTCGTAGTTCACTTAAACTTGAAGAACAAAAAATTGGCGAATTGTACTGTTTGGATGCTTTGCATATATGTTTCTTAGACTATATAGAAGCAATATATACATTGATTTCAACCGTCTACCTGTTCCATTCTTTGTTCTACTTGTCGAAATTTACAAAAAATTTCCGTTAAAGTATTAACAATGGGGCTCGTTGTTCACTTAAACTTGAAGAACAATAAATTGGCGAATTGTATTGTTTGGATGCTTTGCATATATGTTTCTTAGACTATATAGAAGTAATATATAGAAAGATTTCACCCGTCTACCTGTACTATTCATTGTTCTACTTGTAGAAAGTTAGAAATAATTTCCATTTCATGATTATCAATGGGGCTCGTTGTTCACTTAAACTTGAAGAGCAAAAAATTGGCGAATTGTACTGTTTGGACGCTTTGCATATATGTTTCTTAGACTAAATAGAAGCAATATATACAATGATTTCAACAGTCTACCAGTTCCATTCGTTGTTCTACTTGTCGAAATTTACAAATAATTTCCTTTAAAGGATTAACAATGGGGCTTGTAGTTCACTCAAACTTGAAGAACAAAAATTGGCGAACTTACTGTTTGGATGCTTTGCATATATGTTTCTTAGACTATATAGAAGCAATATATACAATGATTTCCATCGTCAACCTGTTCCATTCATCGTTCTGCTTGTAGAAAATTACAATTAATTTCTGTTAAAGGATTACCAATGGGGCTCGTAGTTCACTTAAACTTGAAGAACAATAAATTGGCGAATTGTACTGTTTGGATGCTTTGCATATATGTTTCTTAGACTATATAGAAACAATATATACATTGATTTCAACCGTCTACCTGTTCCATTCTTTGTTCTACTTGTCGAAAGTTACAAAAAATTTCCGTTAAAGTATTAACAATGGGGCTCGTAGTTCACTTAACCTTGAAGAACAAAAAATTGGCGAATGTTACTTTTTGGATGCTTTGCATATATGTTTCTTAGACTATATAGAAGCAATATATACAAAGATTTCAACAGTCTAACTGTTCTGTTCATTGTTCTACTTGTAGAAAGTTACAAATAATTTCCCTTTCATGATTAACATTTGGGCTCGTAGTTCACTTAAACTTGAAGAACAAAAAATTGGCGAATGTTACTGTTTGGATGCTTTGCATATATGTTTCTTAGACTATATAGAAGCAATATATACAATGATTTCAACAGTCTAACTGTTCTATTCATTGTTCTACTTGTAGAAAGTTACAAATAATTTCCCTTTCATGATTATCAATTGGGCTCGTTGTTCACTTAAACTTGAAGAACAAAAAATTGGCGAATTGTACTGTTTGGATGGTTTGCACATATGTTTCTTAGACTATATAGAAGCAATATATACAATGTTTTCAACCGTCTACCTGTTCCATTCCTTGTTCTACTTGTCGAAAGTTACAAATAATTTCCTTTAAAGGATTAACAATGGGGCTCGTAGTTCACTTAACCTTGAAGAACAAAAAATTGGCGAATTGTACTGTTTGGATGCTTTGCATATATGTTTCTTAGACTATATAGAAGCAACATATACAAAGATTTCAACCGTCTACGTGTTCCAATCATTGTTCAACTTGTCGAAATTTACAAATAATTTCCTTCAAAGGATTAACAATGGGGCTCGTTGTTCACTTAAACTTGAAGATCAAATAATTGGCGAATTGTACTGTTTGGATGATATGCAGATATGTTTCTTAGACTATATAGAAGCAATATAAACAATGATTTCAACCGTCTACCTGTTCCATTCCTTGTTCTACTTGTCGAAAGTTACAAATAATTTCCTTTAAAGGATTAACAATGGGGCTTGTTGTTCACTTAAACTTGAAGAACAATGAATTGGCGACTTGTACTGTTTGGATGCTTTGCATATATGTTTCTTAGACTATATAGATGCAATATATACAAAGATTTCATCCGTCTACCTGTTCCATTCATTGTTCTACTTGTCGAAATTTACAAATAATTTCCTTTAAAGGATTAACAATGGGGCTCGTAGTTCACTTAAACTCGAAGAACAAAAAATTGGCGAATTGTACTTTTTGGATGCTTTGCACATATGTTTCTTAGACTATATGGAAGCAATATATACAATGATTTCAACCGTCTACCTGTTCCATTCCTTGTTCTACTTGTCGAAAGTTACAAATAATTTCATTTAAAGGATTAACAATGGGGCTCGTTGTTCACTTAAATTTGAAGAACAAAAAATTGGCGAATTGTACTGTTTGGATGATTTGCATATATGTTTCTTAGACTATATAGAAGCAATATATACAATGATTTCAGCCGTCTACCTGTTCCATTCCTTGTTCTACTTGTCGAAAGTTACAAATAATTTCCTTTAAAGGATTAACAATGGGGCTTGTTGTTCACTTAAACTTGAAGAACAATGAATTGGCGACTTGTACTGTTTGGATGCTTTGCATATATGTTTCTTAGACTATATAGATGCAATATATACAATGATTTCCATCGTCAACCTGTTCCATTCATTGTTCTACTTCTCGAAATTTACAATTAATTTCCGATAAAGGATTAACAATGGGGCTCATTGTTCACTTAAACTTGAAGAACAAAAAATTGGGGAATTGTACTGTTTGGATGCTTTGCATATATGTTTCTTAGACTATATAGAAGCAATATATACAAAGATTTCAACCGTCTACCTGTTCCATTCATTGTTCTACTTGTCGAAAGTTACAAATAATTTCCGTTAAAGTATTAACAATGGGGCTCGTTGTTCACTTAAACTTGAAGAACAAAAAATTGGCGAATGGTACTGTTTGGATGCTTTGCATATATGTTTCTTAGACTATATAGAAGCAATATATACAATGATTTCCATCGTCAACCTGTTCCATTCATTGTTCTACTTGTAGAAAATTACAATTTATTTCCGTTAAAGGATTACCAATGGGGCTCGTAGTTCACTTAAACTTGAAGAACAAAAAATTGGCGAATTGTACGGTTTAGATGCTTTGCATATATGCTTCTTAGACTATATAGAAACAATATATACATTGATTTCAACCGTCTACCTGTTCCATTCTTTGTTCTACTTGTCGAAATTTACAAAAAATTTCCGTTAAAGTATTAACAATGGGGCTTGTAGTTCACTCAAACTTGAAGAACAAAAATTGGCGAATTTACCGTTTGGATGCTTTGCATATATGTTTCTTAGACTATATAGAAGCAATATATACAATGATTTCCATCGTCAACCTGTTCCATTCATCGTTCTGCTTGTAGAAAATTACAATTAATTTCTGTTAAAGGATTACCAATGGGGCTCGTAGTTCACTTAAACTTGAAGAACAATAAATTGGCGAATTGTACTGTTTGGATGCTTTGCATATATGTTTCTTAGACTATATAGAAGCAATATATACAATGATTTCCATCGTCAACCTGTTCCATTCATCGTTCTGCTTGTAGAAAATTACAATTAATTTCTGTTAAAGGATTACCAATGGGGCTCGTAGTTCACTTAAACTTGAAGAACAATAAATTGGCGAATTGTACTGTTTGGATGCTTTGCATATATGTTTCTTAGACTATATAGAAACAATATATACATTGATTTCAACCGTCTACCTGTTCCATTCTTTGTTCTACTTGTCGAAATTTACAAAAAATTTCCGTTAAAGTATTAACAATGGGGCTCGTAGTTCACTTAACCTTGAAGAACAAAAAATTGGCGAATGTTACTGTTTGGATGCTTTGCATATATGTTTCTTAGACTATATAGAAGCAATATATACAATGATTTCAACAGTCTAACTGTTCTATTCATTGTTCTACTTGTAGAAAATTACAAATAATTTCCCTTTCATGATTATCAATTGGGCTCGTTGTTCACTTAAACTTGAAGAACAAAAAATTGGCGAATTGTACTGTTTGGATGCTTTGCACATATGTTTCTTAGACTATATAGAAGCAATATATACAATGTTTTCAACCGTCTACCTGTTCCATTCCTTGTTCTACTTGTCGAAAGTTACAAATAATTTCCTTTAAAGGATTAACAATGGGGCTCGTAGTTCACTTAACCTTGAAGAACAAAAAATTGGCGAATTGTACTGTTTGGATGCTTTGCATATATGTTTCTTAGACTATATAGAAGCAATATATACAAAGATTTCAACCGTCTACCTGTTCCATTCATTGTTCTACTTGTCGAAAGTTACAAATAATTTCCGTTAAAGTATTAACAATGGGGCTCGTTGTTCACTTAAACTTGAAGAACAAAAAATTGGCG
The DNA here is from genome assembly GCA_963989415.1 of Cerceris ruficornis. Classification (NCBI taxonomy): domain Eukaryota; kingdom Metazoa; phylum Arthropoda; class Insecta; order Hymenoptera; family Crabronidae; genus Cerceris; species Cerceris ruficornis. Next base: position 614,265 of record CAXDIW010000035.1, read on the forward strand.
GATGGTACTATTTGGATGCTTTGCATATATGTTTCTTAGACTATATAGAAGCAATATATACAATGATTTCAACTGTCTACCTGTTCCATTCACTGTTCTACTTGTCGAATGTTACAAATAATTTCCGTTAAAGGATTAAAAATGGGGCTCGTAGTTCACTTAAACTTGAAGAACAAAAAATTGGCGAATTGTACTGTTTGGACCCTTTGCATATATGTTTCTTGGACTATATAGAAGCAATATATACAATAATTTCAACAGTCTACCTGTTCCATTCGTTGTTCTACTTCTCGAAATTTACAATTAATTTCCGATAAAGGATTAACAATGGGGCTCATTGTTCACTTAAACTTGAAGAACAAAAAATTGGGGAATTGTACTGTTTGGATGCTTTGCATATATGTTTCTTAGACTATATAGAAGCAATATATACAAAGATTTCAACCGTCTACCTGTTCCATTCATTGTTCTACTTGTCGAAAGTTACAAATAATTTCCGTTAAAGTATTAACAATGGGGCTCGTTGTTCACTTAAACTTGAAGAACAAAAAATTGGCGAATGGTACTGTTTGGATGCTTTGCATATATGTTTCTTAGACTATATAGAAGCAATATATACAATGATTTCCATCGTCAACCTGTTCCATTCATTGTTCTACTTGTAGAAAATTACAATTTATTTCCGTTAAAGGATTACCAATGGGGCTCGTAGTTCACTTAAACTTGAAGAACAAAAAATTGGCGAATTGTACGGTTTAGATGCTTTGCATATATGCTTCTTAGACTATATAGAAACAATATATACATTGATTTCAACCGTCTACCTGTTCCATTCTTTGTTCTACTTGTCGAAATTTACAAAAAATTTCCGTTAAAGTATTAACAATGGGGCTCGTAGTTCACTTAAACTTGAAGAACAAAAAATTGGCGAATTGTACTGTTTGGATGCTTTGCATATATGTTTCTTAGACTATATAGAAGCAATATATACATTGATTTCAACCGTCTACCTGTTCCATTCTTTGTTCTACTTGTCGAAATTTACAAAAAATTTCCGTTAAAGTATTAACAATGGGGCTCGTTGTTCACTTAAACTTGAAGAACAATAAATTGGCGAATTGTATTGTTTGGATGCTTTGCATATATGTTTCTTAGACTATATAGAAGTAATATATAGAAAGATTTCACCCGTCTACCTGTACTATTCATTGTTCTACTTGTAGAAAGTTAGAAATAATTTCCATTTCATGATTATCAATGGGGCTCGTTGTTCACTTAAACTTGAAGAGCAAAAAATTGGCGAATTGTACTGTTTGGACGCTTTGCATATATGTTTCTTAGACTAAATAGAAGCAATATATACAATGATTTCAACAGTCTACCAGTTCCATTCGTTGTTCTACTTGTCGAAATTTACAAATAATTTCCTTTAAAGGATTAACAATGGGGCTTGTAGTTCACTCAAACTTGAAGAACAAAAATTGGCGAACTTACTGTTTGGATGCTTTGCATATATGTTTCTTAGACTATATAGAAGCAATATATACAATGATTTCCATCGTCAACCTGTTCCATTCATCGTTCTGCTTGTAGAAAATTACAATTAATTTCTGTTAAAGGATTACCAATGGGGCTCGTAGTTCACTTAAACTTGAAGAACAATAAATTGGCGAATTGTACTGTTTGGATGCTTTGCATATATGTTTCTTAGACTATATAGAAACAATATATACATTGATTTCAACCGTCTACCTGTTCCATTCTTTGTTCTACTTGTCGAAAGTTACAAAAAATTTCCGTTAAAGTATTAACAATGGGGCTCGTAGTTCACTTAACCTTGAAGAACAAAAAATTGGCGAATGTTACTTTTTGGATGCTTTGCATATATGTTTCTTAGACTATATAGAAGCAATATATACAAAGATTTCAACAGTCTAACTGTTCTGTTCATTGTTCTACTTGTAGAAAGTTACAAATAATTTCCCTTTCATGATTAACATTTGGGCTCGTAGTTCACTTAAACTTGAAGAACAAAAAATTGGCGAATGTTACTGTTTGGATGCTTTGCATATATGTTTCTTAGACTATATAGAAGCAATATATACAATGATTTCAACAGTCTAACTGTTCTATTCATTGTTCTACTTGTAGAAAGTTACAAATAATTTCCCTTTCATGATTATCAATTGGGCTCGTTGTTCACTTAAACTTGAAGAACAAAAAATTGGCGAATTGTACTGTTTGGATGGTTTGCACATATGTTTCTTAGACTATATAGAAGCAATATATACAATGTTTTCAACCGTCTACCTGTTCCATTCCTTGTTCTACTTGTCGAAAGTTACAAATAATTTCCTTTAAAGGATTAACAATGGGGCTCGTAGTTCACTTAACCTTGAAGAACAAAAAATTGGCGAATTGTACTGTTTGGATGCTTTGCATATATGTTTCTTAGACTATATAGAAGCAACATATACAAAGATTTCAACCGTCTACGTGTTCCAATCATTGTTCAACTTGTCGAAATTTACAAATAATTTCCTTCAAAGGATTAACAATGGGGCTCGTTGTTCACTTAAACTTGAAGATCAAATAATTGGCGAATTGTACTGTTTGGATGATATGCAGATATGTTTCTTAGACTATATAGAAGCAATATAAACAATGATTTCAACCGTCTACCTGTTCCATTCCTTGTTCTACTTGTCGAAAGTTACAAATAATTTCCTTTAAAGGATTAACAATGGGGCTTGTTGTTCACTTAAACTTGAAGAACAATGAATTGGCGACTTGTACTGTTTGGATGCTTTGCATATATGTTTCTTAGACTATATAGATGCAATATATACAAAGATTTCATCCGTCTACCTGTTCCATTCATTGTTCTACTTGTCGAAATTTACAAATAATTTCCTTTAAAGGATTAACAATGGGGCTCGTAGTTCACTTAAACTCGAAGAACAAAAAATTGGCGAATTGTACTTTTTGGATGCTTTGCACATATGTTTCTTAGACTATATGGAAGCAATATATACAATGATTTCAACCGTCTACCTGTTCCATTCCTTGTTCTACTTGTCGAAAGTTACAAATAATTTCATTTAAAGGATTAACAATGGGGCTCGTTGTTCACTTAAATTTGAAGAACAAAAAATTGGCGAATTGTACTGTTTGGATGATTTGCATATATGTTTCTTAGACTATATAGAAGCAATATATACAATGATTTCAGCCGTCTACCTGTTCCATTCCTTGTTCTACTTGTCGAAAGTTACAAATAATTTCCTTTAAAGGATTAACAATGGGGCTTGTTGTTCACTTAAACTTGAAGAACAATGAATTGGCGACTTGTACTGTTTGGATGCTTTGCATATATGTTTCTTAGACTATATAGATGCAATATATACAAAGATTTCATCCGTCTACCTGTTCCATTCATTGTTCTACTTGTCGAAATTTACAAATAATTTCCTTTAAAGGATTAACAATGGGGCTCGTAGTTCACTTAAACTCGAAGAACAAAAAATTGTCGTATTGTACTTTTTGGATGCTATGCACATATGTTTCTTAGACTATATGGAAGCAATATATACAAAGACATCAACCGTCTACCTGTTCCATTCCTTGTTCTACTTGTCGAAAGTTACAAATAATTTCCTTTAAAGGATTAACAATGGGGCTCGTTGTTCACTTAAACTTGAAGAACAATGAATTGGCGACTTGTACTGTTTGGATGCTTTGCATATATGTTTCTTAGGCTATACTGAAGCAATATGTGTTGCAGGTTATTAAATCGAAAAACCCTTGGTACTTAAACAATATATATATATTTAACACAGGTTTTACAAACTAAATGATATCAAAGTATGTGTACTAAATAAGACAAAATAACTAAACTCAAATCTTTTGCTTTAAACAAGACTACGCTCTCTCACACCTTTCCTTTCTGACTAGCACGAGGCTTCTGCCTTCTTCGCTTCACTTTTTCTTCCACTCGCTCATACATTCACTCTCGTAGATAATGCAGGGAGTGATTATACTCCCAACACTCCCTTTTAATCACGACTCACACATTCAGGTAACCAAAAAATTTCTGTGTTTCACAAACTTACAACTACTTAACGGTTTGGTAAAAATGTCTGCATGTTGCTCTGCAGACTCACAGTACTTTATTACGATAGAATGTTCTTTGATTTTTTCTTTTACAAAGTGATAACGAACATCTATGTGTTTCGATCGCTTATTAAAAACACCGGTTTTTGCTATGCAAATTGCACTCTGATTATCTACGTGAAGTTCTATAGATACCTTAGTTTCTGCCAAAATTTCAATGATAGATTTCGCATACAAGAGTTCCTTACAACAATCGGCAATCGCAATGAATTCTGCTTCTGTGCTTGATAGGGCCACCACTGGCTGTTTCCGTGAGCACCAGCTGATCAAGCCTCCGCAGTATTTTATGGCGTACCCTGACGTACTTCTCCTGCTCTCAATATCCCCAGCATAATCTGCATCGCAATAGGCAACAAGTTTATCAGGAGGTTCTGAGGCGAAATATTTTATTCCCAGATTTCTGTTTCCCTGCAGGTACCTGAAAATTCTTTTTACATTAACAATGTCTACGTCAGAGGGATTCTGAGTACTCCTACTGCTATAGTTTACCGCAAAACTTAGATCTGGTCTGGTTTTGTTCGCTAGATACAACAATCCACCCACTGCTTCTCTATAAGGGAACGATCTTACCTTTTCCTCGCATACAATACTATTGTTTTCACACATAGGTGTGGAAACTGACTTAGAATTTTCCATTCCATAGGATTTCAAGATTTGGTCAGCGTACGTCTTTTGTGTCAATTTAAGGTCACTGTCCGTTCTGTCCATGTCCATACCTAACAGCGAATTTGGTTTGTAGTCGATTTTCATGTCAAATTCTTTACTCAGTTCTGTCATCAAATCAGTGATTTCTTGTAGATCCTTTCCGATAATTACACCGTCATCCACGTATACTGCCACCACAAGCGTACTCTTCTCCCTTTTAAAGAGGCATCTCTCTGTTGTCAGCTGCGTTAATCTTCTTCTGCACAAAGCTTCAGTGAACCGCTTGTTCCACTGTAGTGGTGCCTGTTTCAGGCCATACAGTGCCTTTTTTAGCTTACAAATCTTGTCATTTTCTGTCACGTATCCTTCTGGCAGATGGATGTATACAGTTTCTTCCAGCTCACCATACAAAAAGGCTGTTGTTACGTCAAACTTCACCACGTGGTAGTTCCTTGCCGTAGCAAGCGCAAGTGCTATTCTTAGTGCACTAGTATTTATTACTGGACTGTAAATGTTGTCTTCACGATAACTTTCTTTCTCTTGTTCGCAGCCTCTCACCACTAATCTGGCTCTGTACCGTCCATCATCCTTGACTTTGAAGACCCATTTGCTGCTTAGTATCTTTCTTCCTTCTGCTTCTTTCTTATTCACGATTTCCCAGGTGTTATTCCTCTTGAGGGATTCCTTTTCCTCTTCTATTGCTTCCATCCATTTTTCTTTCTCTTCTCCTGTCGTTGCTTCTTTGTAGGTTAGGAAAACTTCGCTTGCGTACCTTTCGGGTGCTTTTCTGCTTCTACTCGGTCTGGTAGAATTGCTTGTGTCTTCTTGCGTTGCAGTGTTTTCTATTCCTTCTTCTGATTCAGTTTCCTTTTCTCCAATCTGTATTGTTTCATCTTGAGTTTCCTCTTCTTCTGTTTCTCCACTTTCTTCGGGATCGATAATTTTTCCTTTTCTTACGACATTTTCTTGGGTTTCTTGATCTTGAAAAATGACATCTCTTGATATCACTACCTTCCTTCTTTTTCCATCCCAGAGCCTGTATGCATTTGGTGCATAACCTATAAACCGATAGCTGTCACTTCGTTTGTCTAGCTTTCTCAGTTGTCCCAGTCGTTTCGCGTGAACCACGCTTCCAAAAAATCTCAGATTTTTCAAGTCTGGTTGTTTACCACTCCATAGTTCAAACGCAGTTTTGTTATTATTTTTAATAGGACTTCTGTTTGACAAATAAGAAGCCACCAATACTGCTTCTCCCCACATTTCTTTTCCCAAGTTTGCGTCAAACAAAACCGCTCTTGCCTTTTCAAACAACGTCCTATTCAGTCTTTCTGCACGCCCATTCAGTTGCGGCGTGTGTGGAGGCGTGTAATTCAGTCTTATACCTCTATTCTTACACCATCTCACAAATTCTCCGCTGGTATACTCACCGCCATTGTCACTTCTCAGCATCGACACTTTCAAATCCCATTTTGCTTCTACGGAGGACACATACTCCTTTACAATTTCCAGTGCTTCACTCTTGGACTCTAACAGATACACCATTACAAAATTTGTGTAGTCATCCAGGAATGTCATGCAGTACCTTTTTTTATTCCACGTTGTCGGATCCACTGGTCCGCAGATATCTGTATGAACGATCTCAAGTGGCCTCGTAGCTCGATTCCTCGACTCTCCAAAAGGAGTTCTTGCATGCTTCGCTTCTGCACACACACCACATGCTTGACCTTCTGCACTGATTTCCTCTTCAGAGATATCCAGACCCGTTGCTTGTTTCAGGAGATCTTTCATTTTTCCCAAACTTAGATGTCCTAGCCTTCTATGCCAGTCTTGCACTTTGGACTTCTTGTTCACTAGCAGCGCTTCTCGTTTGTTCTCCTTTTCCATACCGTTTACACAGTACAGCCCAGCTTCGTACCTTTTTCCTGTGAGTATTTCCTCTTCGTTCTTCATTACTTTCACCGATCCTTCCTTAAAGTAAACTTCCCCTCCTTTTTTTACTATTGCATCTACTGACATCAGGTTTTGTCTCAGTTCTGGAACATAATATACGTTTTCAAGCACACATTTTCCAAGATCCACTGTACCTTTCTCTGTAGCTTTCATCACAACGCCTTTCTTGGCCGATCCTATCTCAGCGTGTATCTTCTTTCTGTCTTGCAGTAACCCTCTATCGTTTACCATGTGATTTGTAGAGCCTGAATCCAATACCCAAGTTTTCGAGTTCGGCATCGCTGTCAAGAAGCTCACTTTCTTTCCTTCTCTTCTGGCATTTGCTTGTCTGTTTCTTGCAAAGTAACACTCCTTCTCCGTGTGATTTGTCCTTTTGCATACGTTACATGGAGGATACTCTGTTCTGATTTTATTTTGTTTATACTTGCAATCTCTCGCAATGTGTCCATTCTTACCACACACAAAGCATTTCACATCATTACTCTTCCATCGGTCACTGCGTACGTTTTCCTTGCAAGTCGCGGCAAGATGCTTCGGAGAGTTGCATTTAAAGCATCTCCTTTCTGGCGCACTGAACGCAACTGGCTCTTCTTGCGCTTGATCCTTCGCTTCTTCAGCGAGCAGCCTCGATGTGAGATTGTCCAACGTCTTTTCTTCTGTTGGAGTTGAGTCCCATGCACATACAAACACCCTGTACCTGTCGGGCAGAGACGTTAATATTTTTGACATTAGCAACTTGTCTTCTATATCGCTACCTAGCGTTTTCAATCGAAAACCTATATTTCTCAGGTGTGCTATGTGCTCTGCTATATTGCTGTCAGTCTTGTATGCGTACGTGAAGAGTTCTTGCATCAGTCCACATTTCTGTTGCTCTGTGTCCCTTTCGTAAATTATCCTGAGTTTCGTCCACATGGCGTTACTCGTGGCGCAATTAATAATGTGTATAAGTACCTGGTCTGTTACATTCGTAACTAAGATTTTCTGTGCACGTGCATCCTTCTTTTGCCATTCTTCTGTTTTGGTCGCTTTTTCCTCTGGAACCTCAGTCACCTGACCCATGAGGCCATGTGCTTTCAATACGATGGTGATTTTGAATTTCCAGATTTGGAATCCATCGGCATCCTTCAGTTTTTCGACGAAATCGGAGTCTTCTTTGTTTTGTTGCATCTGAGACATCTTGGTTTTGCTCTGACCTACTTTATTTTTAGTCTTCCACTGGTTCTGGACGGAATTTTAATCTACACTGCACTTACTTTTTTAACACGTGCTCTGGGCCCATAACCTGTTGCAGGTTATTAAATCGAAAAACCCTTGGTACTTAAACAATATATATATATTTAACACAGGTTTTACAAACTAAATGATATCAAAGTATGTGTACTAAATAAGACAAAATAACTAAACTCAAATCTTTTGCTTTAAACAAGACTACGCTCTCTCACACCTTTCCTTTCTGACTAGCACGAGGCTTCTGCCTTCTTCGCTTCACTTTTTCTTCCACTCGCTCATACATTCACTCTCGTAGATAATGCAGGGAGTGATTATACTCCCAACAATATGTACATTGATTTCAACCGTCTACCTGTTCCATTCATTGTTCTACTTGTCGAAATTTACAAATAATTTCCTTTAAAGGATTAACAATGGGGCTCGTTGTTCACTTAAACTTGAAGAACAATGAATTGGCGACTTGTACTGTTTGGATGCTTTGCATATATGTTTCTTAGACTATATAGATGCAATATATACAAAGATTTCATCCGTCTACCTGTTCCATTCATTGTTCTACTTGTCGAAATTTACAAATAATTTCCTTTACAGGATTAACAATGGGGCTCGTAGTTCACTTAAACTTGAAGAACAAAAAATTGGCGAATTGTACTGTTTGGATGCTTTGCATATATGTTTCTTAGACTATATAGAAGCAATATATACAAAGATTTCAACCGTCTACCTGTTCCATTCATTGTTCTACTTGTCGAAAGTTACAAATAATTTCCGTTAAAGTATTAACAATGGGGCTCGTTGTTCACTTAAACTTGAAGAACAAAAAATTGGCGAATGGTACTATTTGGATGCTTTGCATATATGTTTCTTAGACTATATAGAAGCAATATATACAATGATTTCAACTGTCTACCTGTTCCATTCACTGTTCTACTTGTCGAATGTTACAAATAATTTCCGTTAAAGGATTAAAAATGGGGCTCGTAGTTCACTTAAACTTGAAGAACAAAAAATTGGCGAATTGTACTGTTTGGACCCTTTGCATATATGTTTCTTAGACTATATAGAAGCAATATATACAATAATTTCAACAGTCTACCTGTTCCATTCGTTGTTCTACTTGTCGAAATTTACAAATAATTTCCTTTAAAGGATTAACAATGGGGCTCGTAGTTCACTTAAACTCGAAGAACAAAAAATTGACGTATTGTACTTTTTGGATGCTATGCACATATGTTTCTTAGACTATATGGAAGCAATATATACAAAGATATCAGCCGTCTACCTGTTCCATTCCTTGTTCTACTTGTCGATAGTTACAAATAATTTCCTTTAAAGGATTAACAATGGGGCTTGTTGTTCACTTAAACTTGAAGAACAATGAATTGGCGACTTGTACTGTTTGGATGCTTTGCATATATGTTTCTTAGACAATATAGATGCAATATATACAAAGATTTCATCCGTCTACCTGTTCCATTCATTGTTCTACTTGTCGAAATTTACAAATAATTTCCTTTAAAGGATTAACAATGGGGCTCGTAGTTCACTTAAACTCGAAGAACAAAAAATTGACGTATTGTACTTTTTGGATGCTATGCACATATGTTTCTTAGACTATATGGAAGCAATATATACAAAGATATCAACCGTCTACCTGTTCCATTCCTTGTTCTACTTGTCGAAAGTTACAATTAATTTCCTTTAAAGGATTAACAATGGGGCTCGTTGTTCACTTAAACTTGAAGAAAAATGAATTGGCGACTTGTACTGTTTGGATGCTTTGCATATATGTTTCTTAGGCTATACTGAAGCAATATGTACATTGATTTCAACCGTCTACCTGTTCCATTCATTGTTCTACTTGTCGAAATTTACAAATAATTTCCTTTAAAGGATTAACAATGGGGCTCGTTGTTCACTTAAACTTGAAGAACAATGAATTGGCAACTTGTACTGTTTGGATGCTTTGCATATATGTTTCTTAGACTATATAGATGCAATATATACAAAGATTTCATCCGTCTACCTGTTCCATTCATTGTTCTACTTGTCGAAATTTACAAATAATTTCCTTTACAGGATTAACAATGGGGCTCGTAGTTCACTTAAACTTGAAGAACAAAAAATTGGCGAATTGTACTGTTTGGATGCTTTGCATATATGTTTCTTAGACTATATAGAAGCAATATATACAAAGATTTCAACCGTCTACCTGTTCCATTCATTGTTCTACTTGTCGAAAGTTACAAATAATTTCCGTTAAAGTATTAACAATGGGGCTCGTTGTTCACTTAAACTTGAAGAACAAAAAATTGGCGAATGGTACTATTTGGATGCTTTGCATATATGTTTCTTAGACTATATAGAAGCAATATATACAATGATTTCAACTGTCTACCTGTTCCATTCACTGTTCTACTTGTCGAATGTTACAAATAATTTCCGTTAAAGGATTAAAAATGGGGCTCGTAGTTCACTTAAACTTGAAGAACAAAAAATTGGCGAATTGTACTGTTTGGACCCTTTGCATATATGTTTCTTAGACTATATAGAAGCAATATATACAATAATTTCAACAGTCTACCAGTTCCATTCGTTGTTCTACTTGTCGAAATTTACAAATAATTTCCTTTAAAGGATTAACAATGGGGCTTGTAGTTCACTCAAACTTGAAGAACAAAAATTGGCGAATTTACTGTTTGGATGCTTTGCATATGTGTTTCTTAGACTATATAGAAGCAATATATACAATGATTTCCATCGTCAACCTGTTCCATTCATCGTTCTGCTTGTAGAAAATTACAATTAATTTCTGTTAAAGGATTACCAATGGGGCTCGTAGTTCACTTAAACTTGAAGAACAATAAATTGGCGAATTGTACTGTTTGGATGCTTTGCATATATGTTTCTTAGACTATATAGAAACAATATATACATTGATTTCAACCGTCTACCTGTTCCATTCTTTGTTCTACTTGTCGAAAGTTACAAAAAATTTCCGTTAAAGTATTAACAATGGGGCTCGTAGTTCACTTAACCTTGAAGAACAAAAAATTGGCGAATGTTACTTTTTGGATGCTTTGCATATATGTTTCTTAGACTATATAGAAGCAATATATACAAAGATTTCAACAGTCTAACTGTTCTGTTCATTGTTCTACTTGTAGAAAGTTACAAATAATTTCCCTTTCATGATTAACATTTGGGCTCGTAGTTCACTTAAACTTGAAGAACAAAAAATTGGCGAATGTTACTGTTTGGATGCTTTGCATATATGTTTCTTAGACTATATAGAAGCAATATATACAATGATTTCAACAGTCTAACTGTTCTATTCATTGTTCTACTTGTAGAAAGTTACAAATAATTTCCCTTTCATGATTATCAATTGGGCTCGTTGTTCACTTAAACTTGAAGAACAAAAAATTGGCGAATTGTACTGTTTGGATGGTTTGCACATATGTTTCTTAGACTATATAGAAGCAATATATACAATGTTTTCAACCGTCTACCTGTTCCATTCCTTGTTCTACTTGTCGAAAGTTACAAATAATTTCCTTTAAAGGATTAACAATGGGGCTCGTAGTTCACTTAACCTTGAAGAACAAAAAATTGGCGAATTGTACTGTTTGGATGCTTTGCATATATGTTTCTTAGACTATATAGAAGCAACATATACAAAGATTTCAACCGTCTACGTGTTCCAATCATTGTTCAACTTGTCGAAATTTACAAATAATTTCCTTCAAAGGATTAACAATGGGGCTCGTTGTTCACTTAAACTTGAAGAACAAAAAATTGGCGAATGGTACTGTTTGGATGCTTTGCATATATGTTTCTTAGACTATATAGAAGCAATATATACAAAGATTTCAACCGTCTACCTGTTCCATTCATTGTTCTACTTTTCGAAATTTACAAATAATTTCCTTTAAAGGATTAACAATGGGGCTCGTTGTTCACTTAAACTTGAAGATCAAATAATTGGCGAATTGTACTGTTTGGATGATATGCAGATATGTTTCTTAGACTATATAGAAGCAATATAAACAATGATTTCAACCGTCTACCTGTTCCATTCCTTGTTCTACTTGTCGAAAGTTACAAATAATTTCCTTTAAAGGATTAACAATGGGGCTTGTTGTTCACTTAAACTTGAAGAACAATGAATTGGCGACTTGTACTGTTTGGATGCTTTGCATATATGTTTCTTAGACTATATAGATGCAATATATACAAAGATTTCATCCGTCTACCTGTTCCATTCATTGTTCTACTTGTCGAAATTTACAAATAATTTCCTTTAAAGGATTAACAATGGGGCTCGTAGTTCACTTAAACTCGAAGAACAAAAAATTGGCGAATTGTACTTTTTGGATGCTTTGCACATATGTTTCTTAGACTATATGGAAGCAATATATACAATGATTTCAACCGTCTACCTGTTCCATTCCTTGTTCTACTTGTCGAAAGTTACAAATAATTTCATTTAAAGGATTAACAATGGAGCTCGTTGTTCACTTAAATTTGAAGAACAAAAAATTGGCGAATTGTACTGTTTGGATGATTTGCATATATGTTTCTTAGACTATATAGAAGCAATATATACAATGATTTCAGCCGTCTACCTGTTCCATTCCTTGTTCTACTTGTCGAAAGTTACAAATAATTTCCTTTAAAGGATTAACAATGGGGCTTGTTGTTCACTTAAACTTGAAGAACAATGAATTGGCGACTTGTACTGTTTGGATGCTTTGCATATATGTTTCTTAGACTATATAGATGCAATATATACAAAGATTTCATCCGTCTACCTGTTCCATTCATTGTTCTACTTGTCGAAATTTACAAATAATTTCCTTTAAAGGATTAACAATGGGGCTCGTAGTTCACTTAAACTCGAAGAACAAAAAATTGACGTATTGTACTTTTTGGATGCTATGCACATATGTTTCTTAGACTATATGGAAGCAATATATACAAAGATATCAACCGTCTACCTGTTCCATTCCTTGTTCTACTTGTCGAAAGTTACAAATAATTTCCTTTAAAGGATTAACAATGGGGCTCGTTGTTCACTTAAACTTGAAGAACAATGAATTGGCGACTTGTACTGTTTGGATGCTTTGCATATATGTTTCTTAGGCTATACTGAAGCAATATGTACATTGATTTCAACCGTCTACCTGTTCCATTCATTGTTCTACTTGTCGAAATTTACAAATAATTTCCTTTAAAGGATTAACAATGGGGCTCGTTGTTCACTTAAACTTGAAGAACAATGAATTGGCGACTTGTACTGTTTGGATGCTTTGCATATATGTTTCTTAGACTATATAGATGCAATATATACAAAGATTTCATCCGTCTACCTGTTCCATTCATTGTTCTACTTGTCGAAATTTGCAAATAATTTCCTTTACAGGATTAACAATGGGGCTCGTAGTTCACTTAAACTTGAAGAACAAAAAATTGGCGAATTGTACTGTTTGGATGCTTTGCATATATGTTTCTTAGACTATATAGAAGCAATATATACAAAGATTTCAACCGTCTACCTGTTCCATTCATTGTTCTACTTGTCGAAAGTTACAAATAATTTCCGTTAAAGTATTAACAATGGGGCTCGTTGTTCACTTAAACTTGAAGAACAAAAAATTGGCGAATGGTACTATTTGGATGCTTTGCATATATGTTTCTTAGACTATATAGAAGCAATATATACAATGTTTTCAACTGTCTACCTGTTCCATTCACTGTTCTACTTGTCGAATGTTACAAATAATTTCCGTTAAAGTATTAACAATGGGGCTCGTTGTTCACTTAAACTTGAAGAACAAAAAATTGGCGAATTGTACTGTTTGGATGCATTGCGTACATGTTTCTTAGACTATATGGAAACAATATATACAAAGATTTCAACCGTCTACGTGTTCCATTCATTGTTCGACTTGTCGAAAGTTACAACTAATTTCCGATAAAGGATTAACAATGGGGCTCATTGTTCACTTAAATTTGAAGAACAAAAAATTGGCGAATTGTACTGTTTGGATGCTTTGCATATATGTTTCTTAGACTATATAGAAGCAATATATACAAAGATTTCAACCGTCTACCTGTTCCATTCATTGTTCTACTTGTCGAAATTTACAAATAATTTCCTTTAAAGGATTATCAATGGGGCTTGTAGTTCACTCAAACTTGAAGAACAATAAATTGGCGAATTGTACTGTTTGGATGCTTTGCATATATGTTTCTTAGACTATATAGATGCTATATATACAAAGATTTCAACCGTCTACCTGTTCCATTCATTGTTCTACTTGTCGAAAGTTACAATTAGTTTCCGATAAAGGATTAACCATTGGGGCTCATTGTTCACTTAAACTTGAAGAACAAAATATTGGCGAATGGTACTGTTTGGATGCTTTGCGTACATGTTTCTTAGACTATATGGAAGCAATATATACAAAGATTTCAACCGTCTACGTGTTCCAATCGTTGTTCTACTTGTCGAATGTTACAAATAATTTCCGTTAAAGGATTAACAATGGGGATCGTAGTTTACTTAAACTTGAAGAACAAAAAATTGGCGTATTGTAATGTTTGGATGCTTTGCATATATGATTCTTAGACTATATAGAAACAATATATACAAAGATTTCAACCGTCTACCTGTTCTATTCATTGTTCGACTTGTCGAAAGTTACAACTAATTTCCGATAAAGGATTAACAATGGGGCTCATTGTTCACTTAAACTTGAAGAACAAAAAATTGGGGAATTGTACTGTTTGGATGCTTTGCATATATGTTTCTTAGACTATATAGAAGCAATATATACAAAGATTACAACCGTCTACCTGTTCCATTCATTGTTCTACTTGTCGAAAGTTACAAATAATTTCCGATAAAGGATTAACAATGGGGCTCATTGTTCACTTAAACTCGAAGAACAAAAAATTGGCGAATGGTACTATTTGGATGCTTTGCATATATGTTTCTTAGACTATATAGAAGCAATATATACAAAGATTTCAACCGTCTACGTGTTCCATTCATTGTTCTACTTGTCGAAAGTTACAAATAATTTCCGTTAAAGGATTAAAAATGGGGCTCGTAGTTCACTTAAACTTGAAGAGCAAAAAATTGGCGAATTGTACTGTTTGGACCCTTTGCATATATGTTTCTTAGACTATATAGAAGCAATATATACAAAGATTTCAACCGTCTCCGTGTTCCAATCATTGTTCTACTTGTCGAAAGATACAAATAATTTCCGATAAAGGATTAACAATGGGGCTCATTGTTCACTTAAACTTGAAGAACAAAAAATTGGCGAATGGTACTGTTTGGATGCTTTGCATATATGTTTCTTAGACTATATATAAGCAATATATACTAGGATTTCAACCGTCTACCTGTTCCGTTCATTGTTCTACTTGTCGAAATGTACTAATAATTTCCTTTAAAGGATTAACAAAGGGGCTCGTAGTTCACTTAAACTTGAAGAACAAATATTGGCGATTTGTACTGTTTGGATGCTTTGCATATATGTTTCTTAGACTATATAGAAGCAATATATACAATGATTTCAACCGTCTACCTGTTCCATTCATTGTTCTACTTGTCGAAAATTACAAACAATTTCCGATAAAGGATTAACCACTGGGTCTCATTATTCACTTAAACGTGAAGAACAAAAAATTGGCGAAAATTACTGTTTGGATGCTTTGCGTACATGTTTCTTAGACTATATGGAAGCAATATATACAATGATTTCAACCGTCTACCTGTTCCATTCATTGTTCTACTTGTCGAAATTTACAAATAATTTCCTTTAAAGGATTAACAATGGGGCTTGTAGTTCACTCAAACTTGAAGAACAAAAATTGGCGAATTTACTGTTTGGATGCTTTGCATATATGTTTCTTAGACTATATAGAAGCAATATATACAATGATTTCCATCGTCAACCTGTTCCATTCATTGTTCTACTTGTAGAAAATTACAATTAATTTCTGTTAAAGGATTACCAATGGGGCTCGTAGTTCACTTAACCTTGAAGAACAAAAAATTGGCGAATTGTACTGTTTGGACCCTTTGCATATATGTTTCTTAGACTATATAGAAGCAATATATACAAAGATTTCAACCGTCTACCTGTTCCATTCATTGTTCTACTTGTCGAAAGTTACAAATAATTTCCGTTAAAGTATTAACAATGGGGCTCGTTGTTCACTTAAACTTGAAGAACAAAAAATTGGCGAATGGTACTATTTGGATGCTTTGCATATATGTTTCTTAGACTATATAGAAGCAATATATACAATGATTTCAACTGTCTACCTGTTCCATTCACTGTTCTACTTGTCGAATGTTACAAATAATTTCCGTTAAAGGATTAAAAATGGGGCTCGTAGTTCACTTAAACTTGAAGAACAAAAAATTGGCGAATTGTACTGTTTGGACCCTTTGCATATATGTTTCTTAGACTATATAGAAGCAATATATACAATAATTTCAACAGTCTACCAGTTCCATTCGTTGTTCTACTTGTCGAAATTTACAAATAATTTCCGATAAAGGATTAACAATGGGGCTCATTGTTCACTTAAACTTGAAGAACAAAAAATTGGGGAATTGTACTGTTTGGATGCTTTGCATATATGTTTCTTAGACTATATAGAAGCAATATATACAAAGATTTCAACCGTCTACCTGTTCCATTCATTGTTCTACTTGTCGAAAGTTACAAATAATTTCCGTTAAAGTATTAACAATGGGGCTCGTTGTTCACTTAAACTTGAAGAACAAAAAATTGGCGAATTGTACTGTTTGGATGCATTGCGTACATGTTTCTTAGACTATATGGAAACAATATATACAAAGATTTCAACCGTCTACGTGTTCCATTCATTGTTCGACTTGTCGAAAGTTACAAATAATTTCCGTTAAAGTATTAACAATGGGGCTCGTTGTTCACTTAAACTTGAAGAACAAAAAATTGGCGAATGGTACTATTTGGATGCTTTGCATATATGTTTCTTAGACTATATAGAAGCAATATATACAATGATTTCAACTGTCTACCTGTTCCATTCACTGTTCTACTTGTCGAATGTTACAAATAATTTCCGTTAAAGGATTAAAAATGGGGCTCGTAGTTCACTTAAACTTGAAGAACAAAAAATTGGCGAATTGTACTGTTTGGACCCTTTGCATATATGTCTCTTAGACTATATAGAAGCAATATATACAATAATTTCAACAGTCTACCAGTTCCATTCGTTGTTCTACTTGTCGAAATTTACAAATAATTTCCGATAAAGGATTAACAATGGGGCTCATTGTTCACTTAAACTTGAAGAACAAAAAATTGGGGAATTGTACTGTTTGGATGCTTTGCATATATGTTTCTTAGACTATATAGAAGCAATATATACAAAGATTTCAACCGTCTACCTGTTCCATTCATTGTTCTACTTGTCGAAAGTTACAAATAATTTCCGTTAAAGTATTAACAATGGGGCTCGTTGTTCACTTAAACTTGAAGAACAAAAAATTGGCGAATTGTACTGTTTGGATGCATTGCGTACATGTTTCTTAGACTATATGGAAACAATATATACAAAGATTTCAACCGTCTACGTGTTCCATTCATTGTTCGACTTGTCGAAAGTTACAAATAATTTCCGTTAAAGTATTAACAATGGGGCTCGTTGTTCACTTAAACTTGAAGAACAAAAAATTGGCGAATGGTACTATTTGGATGCTTTGCATATATGTTTCTTAGACTATATAGAAGCAATATATACAATGATTTCAACTGTCTACCTGTTCCATTCACTGTTCTACTTGTCGAATGTTACAAATAATTTCCGTTAAAGGATTAAAAATGGGGCTCGTAGTTCACTTAAACTTGAAGAACAAAAAATTGGCGAATTGTACTGTTTGGACCCTTTGCATATATGTTTCTTAGACTATATAGAAGCAATATATACAATAATTTCAACAGTCTACCTGTTCCATTCGTTGTTCTACTTGTCGAAATTTACAAATAATTTCTGATAAAGGATTAACAATGGGGCTCATTGTTCACTTAAACTTGAAGAACAAAAAATTGGGGAATTGTACTGTTTGGATGCTTTGCATATATGTTTCTTAGACTATATAGAAGCAATATATACAAAGATTTCAACCGTCTACCTGTTCCATTCATTGTTCTACTTGTCGAAAGTTACAAATAATTTCCGTTAAAGTATTAACAATGGGGCTCGTTGTTCACTTAAACTTGAAGAACAAAAAATTGGCGAATTGTACTGTTTGGATGCATTGCGTACATGTTTCTTAGACTATATGGAAACAATATATACAAAGATTTCAACCGTCTACGTGTTCCATTCATTGTTCGACTTGTCGAAAGTTACAACTAATTTCCGATAAAGGATTAACAATGGGGCTCATTGTTCACTTAAATTTGAAGAACAAAAAATTGGCGAATTGTACTGTTTGGATGCTTTGCATATATGTTTCTTAGACTATATAGAAGCAATATATACAAAGATTTCAACCGTCTACCTGTTCCATTCATTGTTCTACTTGTCGAAATTTACAAATAATTTCCTTTAAAGGATTATCAATGGGGCTCGTAGTTCACTTAAACTTGAAGAGCAAAAAATTGGCGAATTGTACTGTTTGGACCCTTTGCATATATGTTTCTTAGACTATATAGAAGCAATTTATACAAAGATTTCAACCGTCTCCGTGTTCCAATCATTGTTCTACTTGTCGAAAGATGCAAATAATTTCCGATAAAGGATTAACAATGGGGCTCATTGTTCACTTAAACTTGAAGAACAAAAAATTGGCGAATGGTACTGTTTGGATGCTTTGCATATATGTTTCTTAGACTATATATAAGCAATATATACTAGGATTTTAACCGTCTACCTGTTCCGTTCATTGTTCTACTTGTCGAAATGTACTAATAATTTCCTTTAAAGGATTAACAAAGGGGCTCGTAGTTCACTTAAACTTGAAGAACAAATATTGGCGATTTGTACTGTTTGGATGCTTTGCATATATGTTTCTTAGACTATATAGAAGCAATATATACAATGATTTCAACCGTCTACCTGTTCCATTCATTGTTCTACTTGTCGAAAATTACAAACAATTTCCGATAAAGGATTAACCACTGGGTCTCATTATTCACTTAAACATGAAGAACAAAAAATTGGCGAAAATTACTGTTTGGATGCTTTGCGTACATGTTTCTTAGACTATATGGAAGCAATATATACAATGATTTCAACCGTCTACCTGTTCCATTCATTGTTCTACTTGTCGAAATTTACAAATAATTTCCTTTAAAGGATTAACAATGGGGCTTGTAGTTCACTCAAACTTGAATAACAAAAATTGGCGAATTTACTGTTTGGATGCTTTGCATATATGTTTCTTAGACTATATAGAAGCAATATATACAATGATTTCCATAGTCAACCTGTTCCATTCATTGTTCTACTTGTAGAAAATTACAATTAATTTCTGTTAAAGGATTACCAATGGGGCTCGTAGTTCACTTAAACTTGAAGAACAATAAATTGGCGAATTGTACTGTTTGGATGCTTTGCATATATGTTTCTTAGACTATATAGAAACAATATATACATTGATTTCAACCGTCTACCTGTTCCATTCTTTGTTCTACTTGTCGAAAGTTACAAATAATTTCCGGTAAAGGATTAACCATTGGGGCTCATTGTTCACTTAAACATGAAGAACAAAAAATTGGCGAATGGTACTGTTTGGATGCTTTGCATATATGTTTCTTAGACTATATAGAAGCAATATATACAATGATTTCCATCGTCAACCTGTTCCATTCATTGTTCTACTTGTAGAAAATTACAATTTATTTCCGTTAAAGGATTACCAATGGGGCTCGTAGTTCACTTAAACTTGAAGAACAAAAAATTGGCGAATTGTACGGTTTGGATGCTTTGCATATATGCTTCTTAGACTATATAGAAACAATATATACATTGATTTCAACCGTCTACCTGTTCCATTCTTTGTTCTACTTGTCGAAATTTACAAAAAATTTCCGTTAAAGTATTAACAATGGGGCTCGTAGTTCACTTAAACTTGAAGAACAAAAAATTGGCGAATTGTACTGTTTGGATGCTTTGCATATATGTTTCTTAGACTATATAGAAGCAATATATACAAAGATTTCAACCGTCTACCTGTTCCATTCATTGTTCTACTTGTCGAAAGTTACAATTAGTTTCCGATAAAGGATTAACCATTGGGGCTCATTGTTCACTTAAACTTGAAGAACAAAATATTGGCGAATTGTACTGTTTGGATGCTTTGCATATATGTTTCTTAGACTATATAGAAGTAATATATAGAAAGATTTCACCCGTCTACCTGTACTATTCATTGTTCTACTTGTAGAAAGTTAGAAATAATTTCCATTTCATGATTATCAATGGGGCTCGTTGTTCACTTAAACTTGAAGAGCAAAAAATTGGCGAATTGTACTGTTTGGACGCTTTGCATATATGTTTCTTAGACTAAATAGAAGCAATATATACAATGATTTCAACAGTCTACCAGTTCCATTCGTTGTTCTACTTGTCGAAATTTACAAATAATTTCCTTTAAAGGATTAACAATGGGGCTTGTAGTTCACTCAAACTTGAAGAACAAAAATTGGCGAATTTACTGTTTGGATGCTTTGCATATATGTTTCTTAGACTATATAGAAGCAATATATACAATGATTTCCATCGTCAACCTGTTCCATTCATCGTTCTGCTTGTAGAAAATTACAATTAATTTCTGTTAAAGGATTACCAATGGGGCTCGTAGTTCACTTAAACTTGAAGAACAATAAATTGGGGAATTGTACTGTTTGGATGCTTTGCATATATGTTTCTTAGACTATATAGAAACAATATATACATTGATTTCAACCGTCTACCTGTTCCATTCTTTGTTCTACTTGTCGAAAGTTACAAAAAATTTCCGTTAAAGTATTAACAATGGGGCTCGTAGTTCACTTAACCTTGAAGAACAAAAAATTGGCGAATGTTACTTTTTGGATGCTTTGCATATATGTTTCTTAGACTATATAGAAGCAATATATACAAAGATTTCAACAGTCTAACTGTTCTGTTCATTGTTCTACTTGTAGAAAGTTACAAATAATTTCCCTTTCATGATTAACATTTGGGCTCGTAGTTCACTTAAACTTGAAGAACAAAAAATTGGCGAATGTTACTGTTTGGATGCTTTGCATATATGTTTCTTAGACTATATAGAAGCAATATATACAATGATTTCAACAGTCTAACTGTTCTATTCATTGTTCTACTTGTAGAAAGTTACAAATAATTTCCCTTTCATGATTATCAATTGGGCTCGTTGTTCACTTAAACTTGAAGAACAAAAAATTGGCGAATTGTACTGTTTGGATGGTTTGCACATATGTTTCTTAGACTATATAGAAGCAATATATACAATGTTTTCAACCGTCTACCTGTTCCATTCCTTGTTCTACTTGTCGAAAGTTACAAATAATTTCCTTTAAAGGATTAACAATGGGGCTCGTAGTTCACTTAACCTTGAAGAACAAAAAATTGGCGAATTGTACTGTTTGGATGCTTTGCATATATGTTTCTTAGACTATATAGAAGCAACATATACAAAGATTTCAACCGTCTACGTGTTCCAATCATTGTTCAACTTGTCGAAATTTACAAATAATTTCCTTCAAAGGATTAACAATGGGGCTCGTTGTTCACTTAAACTTGAAGAACAAAAAATTGGCGAATGGTACTGTTTGGATGCTTTGCATATATGTTTCTTAGACTATATAGAAGCAATATATACAAAGATTTCAACCGTCTACCTGTTCCATTCATTGTTCTACTTTTCGAAATTTACAAATAATTTCCTTTAAAGGATTAACAATGGGGCTCGTTGTTCACTTAAACTTGAAGATCAAATAATTGGCGAATTGTACTGTTTGGATGATATGCAGATATGTTTCTTAGACTATATAGAAGCAATATAAACAATGATTTCAACCGTCTACCTGTTCCATTCCTTGTTCTACTTGTCGAAAGTTACAAATAATTTCCTTTAAAGGATTAACAATGGGGCTTGTTGTTCACTTAAACTTGAAGAACAATGAATTGGCGACTTGTACTGTTTGGATGCTTTGCATATATATTTCTTAGACTATATAGATGCAATATATACAAAGATTTCATCCGTCTACCTGTTCCATTCATTGTTCTACTTGTCGAAATTTACAAATAATTTCCTTTAAAGGATTAACAATGGGGCTCGTAGTTCACTTAAACTCGAAGAACAAAAAATTGGCGAATTGTACTTTTTGGATGCTTTGCACATATGTTTCTTAGACTATATGGAAGCAATATATACAATGATTTCAACCGTCTACCTGTTCCATTCCTTGTTCTACTTGTCGAAAGTTACAAATAATTTCATTTAAAGGATTAACAATGGGGCTCGTTGTTCACTTAAATTTGAAGAACAAAAAATTGGCGAATTGTACTGTTTGGATGATTTGCATATATGTTTCTTAGACTATATAGAAGCAATATATACAATGATTTCAGCCGTCTACCTGTTCCATTCCTTGTTCTACTTGTCGAAAGTTACAAATAATTTCCTTTAAAGGATTAACAATGGGGCTTGTTGTTCACTTAAACTTGAAGAACAATGAATTGGCGACTTGTACTGTTTGGATGCTTTGCATATATGTTTCTTAGACTATATAGATGCAATATATACAAAGATTTCATCCGTCTACCTGTTCCATTCATTGTTCTACTTGTCGAAATTTACAAATAATTTCCTTTAAAGGATTAACAATGGGGCTCGTAGTTCACTTAAACTCGAAGAACAAAAAATTGACGTATTGTACTTTTTGGATGCTATGCACATATGTTTCTTAGACTATATGGAAGCAATATATACAAAGATATCAACCGTCTACCTGTTCCATTCCTTGTTCTACTTGTCGAAAGTTACAAATAATTTCCTTTAAAGGATTAACAATGGGGCTCGTTGTTCACTTAAACTTGAAGAACAATGAATTGGCGACTTGTACTGTTTGGATGCTTTGCATATATGTTTCTTAGGCTATACTGAAGCAATATGTACATTGATTTCAACCGTCTACCTGTTCCATTCATTGTTCTACTTGTCGAAATTTACAAATAATTTCCTTTAAAGGATTAACAATGGGGCTCGTTGTTCACTTAAACTTGAAGAACAATGAATTGGCGACTTGTACTGTTTGGATGCTTTGCACATATGTTTCTTAGACTATATGGAAGCAATATATACAATGATTTCAACCGTCTCCCTGTTCCATTCCTTGTTCTACTTGTCGAAAGTTACAAATAATTTCATTTAAAGGATTAACAATGGGGCTTGTTGTTCACTTAAACTTGAAGAACAATGAATTGGCGACTTGTACTGTTTGGATGCTTTGCATATATGTTTCTTAGACTATATAGATGCAATATATACAAAGATTTCATCCGTCTACCTGTTCCATTCATTGTTCTACTTGTCGAAATTTACAAATAATTTCCTTTAAAGGATTAACAATGGGGCTCGTAGTTCACTTAAACTCGAAGAACAAAAAATTGACGAATTGTACTTTTTGGATGCTATGCACATATGTTTCTTAGACTATATGGAAGCAATATATACAAAGATATCAACCGTCTACCTGTTCCATTCCTTGTTCTACTTGTCGAAAGTTACAAATAATTTCCTTTAAAGGATTAACAATGGGGCTTGTTGTTCACTTAAACTTGAAGAACAATGAATTGGCGACTTGTACTGTTTGGATGCTTTGCATATATGTTTCTTAGACTATATAGATGCAATATATACAAAGATTTCATCCGTCTACCTGTTCCATTCATTGTTCTACTTGTCGAAATTTACAAATAATTTCCTTTAAAGCATTAACAATGGGGCTCGTAGTTCACTTAAACTCGAAGAACAAAAAACTGGCGAATTGTACTTTTTGGATGCTTTGCACATATGTTTCTTAGACTATATGGAAGCAATATATACAATGATTTCAACCGTCTACCTGTTCCATTCCTTGTTCTACTTGTCGAAAGTTACAAATAATTTCATTTAAAGGATTAACAATGGGGCTCGTTGTTCACTTAAATTTGAAGAACAAAAAATTGGCGAATTGTACTGTTTGGATGATTTGCATATATGTTTCTTAGACTATATAGAAGCAATATATACAATGATTTCAGCCGTCTACCTGTTCCATTCCTTGTTCTACTTGTCGAAAGTTACAAATAATTTCCTTTAAAGGATTAACAATGGGGCTTGTTGTTCACTTAAACTTGAAGAACAATGAATTGGCGACTTGTACTGTTTGGATGCTTTGCATATATGTTTCTTAGACTATATAGATGCAATATATACAAAGATTTCATCCGTCTACCTGTTCCATTCATTGTTCTACTTGTCGAAATTTACAAATAATTTCCTTTAAAGGATTAACAATGGGGCTCGTAGTTCACTTAAACTCGAAGAACAAGAAATTGACGTATTGTACTTTTTGGATGCTATGCACATATGTTTCTTAGACTATATGGAAGCAATATATACAAAGATATCAACCGTCTACCTGTTCCATTCCTTGTTCTACTTGTCGAAAGTTACAAATAATTTCCTTTAAAGGATTAACAATGGGGCTCGTTGTTCACTTAAACTTGAAGAACAATGAATTGGCGACTTGTACTGTTTGGATGCTCTGCATATATGTTTCTTAGGCTATACTGAAGCAATATGTACATTGATTTCAACCGTCTACCTGTTCCATTCATTGTTCTACTTGTCGAAATTTACAAATAATTTCCTTTAAAGGATTAACAATGGGGCTCGTTGTTCACTTAAACTTGAAGAACAATGAATTGGCGACTTGTACTGTTTGGATGCTTTGCATATATGTTTCTTAGACTATATAGATGCAATATATACAAAGATTTCATCCGTCTACCTGTTCCATTCATTGTTCTACTTGTCGAAATTTACAAATAATTTCCTTTACAGGATTAACAATGGGGCTCGTAGTTCACTTAAACTTGAAGAACAAAAAATTGGCGTATTGTACTGTTTGGATGCTTTGCACATATGTTTCTTAGACTATATAGAAGCAATATATACAATGATTTCAACCGTCTACCTGTTCAGTTCATTATTCTACTTGTTGAAATTTACAAATAATTTCCTTTAAAGGATTAACAATGGGGCTCATAGTTCACTTAAACTCGAAGAACAAAAAATTGACGAATTGTACTTTTTGGATGCTATGCACATATGTTTCTTAGACTATATGGAAGCAATATATACAAAGATATCAACCGTCTACCTGTTCCATTCCTTGTTCTACTTGTCGAAAGTTACAAATAATTTCCTTTAAAGGATTAACAATGGGGCTCGTTGTTCACTTAAACTTGAAGAACAATGAATTGGCGACTTGTACTGTTTGGATGCTTTGCATATATGTTTCTTAGGCTATACTGAAGCAATATGTACATTGATTTCAACCGTCTACCTGTTCCATTCATTGTTCTACTTGTCGAAATTTACAAATAATTTCCTTTACAGGATTAACAATGGGGCTCGTAGTTCACTTAAACTTGAAGAACAAAAAATTGGCGTATTGTACTGTTTGGATGCTTTGCACATATGTTTCTTAGACTATATAGAAGCAATATATACAATGATTTCAACCGTCTACCTGTTCAGTTCATTATTCTACTTGTTGAAATTTACAAATAATTTCCTTTAAAGGATTAACAATGGGGCTCATAGTTCACTTAAACTTGAAGAACAAAAAATTGGCGAATTGTACTGTTTGGATGATTTGCATATATGTTTCTTAGACTATATAGAAGCAATATATACAATGATTTCAGCCGTCAACCTGTTCCATTCCTTGTTCTACTTGTCGAAAGTTACAAATAATTTTCTTTAAAGGATTAACAATGGGGCTTGTTGTTCACTTAAACTTGAAGAACAATGAATTGGCGACTTGTACTGTTTGGATGCTTTGCATATATGTTTCTTAGACTATATAGATGCAATATATACAAAGATTTCATCCGTCTACCTGTTCCATTCATTGTTCTACTTGTCGAAATTTACAAATAATTTCCTTTAAAGGATTAACAATGGGGCTCGTAGTTCACTTAAACTCGAAGAACAAAAAATTGGCGAATTGTACTTTTTGGATGCTTTGCACATATGTTTCTTAGACTATATGGAAGCAATATATACAATGATTTCAACCGTCTCCCTGTTCCATTCCTTGTTCTACTTGTCGAAAGTTACAAATAATTTCATTTAAAGGATTAACAATGGGGCTTGTTGTTCACTTAAACTTGAAGAACAATGAATTGGCGACTTGTACTGTTTGGATGCTTTGCATATATGTTTCTTAGACTATATAGATGCAATATATACAAAGATTTCATCCGTCTACCTGTTCCATTCATTGTTCTACTTGTCGAAATTTACAAATAATTTCCTTTAAAGGATTAACAATGGGGCTCGTAGTTCACTTAAACTCGAAGAACAAAAAATTGACGAATTGTACTTTTTGGATGCTATGCACATATGTTTCTTAGACTATATGGAAGCAATATATACAAAGATATCAACCGTCTACCTGTTCCATTCCTTGTTCTACTTGTCGAAAGTTACAAATAATTTCCTTTAAAGGATTAACAATGGGGCTTGTTGTTCACTTAAACTTGAAGAACAATGAATTGGCGACTTGTACTGTTTGGATGCTTTGCATATATGTTTCTTAGACTATATAGATGCAATATATACAAAGATTTCATCCGTCTACCTGTTCCATTCATTGTTCTACTTGTCGAAATTTACAAATAATTTCCTTTAAAGGATTAACAATGGGGCTCGTAGTTCACTTAAACTCGAAGAACAAAAAATTGACGAATTGTACTTTTTGGATGCTATGCACATATGTTTCTTAGACTATATGGAAGCAATATATACAAAGATATCAACCGTCTACCTGTTCCATTCATAGTTCTACTTGTCGAAATTTACAAATAATTTCCTTTAACGGATTAACAATGGGGCTCGTTGTTCTCTTAACTTTGAAGAACAATAAATTGACGAATTGTACTGTTTGGATGCTTTGCATAACTGTATCTTAGACTATATAGAAGCAATATATACAAAGATTTCAACAGTCTAACTGTTCTATTCATTGTTCTACTTGCAGAAAGTTACAAATAATTTCCCTTTCATGATTATCAATGGGGCTCATTGTTCACTTAAACTTGAAGAACAATAAATTGGCGAATGGTACTGTTTGGATGCTTTGCATATATATTTCTTAGACTATATAGAAGCAGTATATAAAATGATTTCAACCGTCTACCTGTTCCATTCATTGTTCTGCTTGTCGAAATTTACAAATAATTTCCTTTAAAGGATTAACAATGGGGCAAGTAGTTCACTTAAACTAGAAGAACATAAAATTGGCGAATTGTACTGTTTGGATGCTTGCACATATGTTTCTTAGACTATATAGAAGCAATATATACAATGATTTCAACCGTCTACCTGTTCCATTCCTTGTTCTACTTGTCGAAAGTTAGAAATAATTTCCTTTAAAGGATTAACAATGGGGCTCGTTGTTCACTTAAACTTGAAGAACAATGAATTGGCGACTTGTACTGTTTGGATGCTTTGCATATATGTTTCTTAGGCTATACTGAAGCAATATGTACATTGATTTCAACCGTCTACCTGTTCCATTCATTGTTCTACTTGTTGAAATTTACAAATAATTTCCTTTAAAGGATTAACAATGGGGCTCATAGTTCACTTAAACTTGAAGAACAAAAAATTGGCGAATTGTACTGTTTGGATGCTTTGCATATATGTTTCTTAGACAATATAGAAGCAATATTTACAATGATTTCAACCGTCTACCTGTTCCATTCCTTGTTCTACTTGTCGAAAGTTACAAATAATTGACTTTAAAGGATTAAGAATGGGGCTCGTTGTTCACTTAAACTTGAAGAACAATGAATTGGCGACTTGTACTGTTTGGATGCTTTGCATATATGTTTCTTAGACTATATAGATGCAATATATACAAAGATTTCATCCGTCTACCTGTTCCATTCATTGTTCTACTTGTCGAAATTTACAAATAATTTCCTTTACAGGATTAACAATGGGGCTCGTAGTTCACTTAAACTTGAAGAACAAAAAATTGGCGTATTGTACTGTTTGGATGCTTTGCACATATGTTTCTTAGACTATATAGAAGCAATATATACAATGATTTCAACCGTCTACCTGTTCAGTTCATTATTCTACTTGTTGAAATTTACAAATAATTTCCTTTAAAGGATTAACAATGGGGCTCATAGTTCACTTAAACTTGAAGAACAAAAAATTGGCGAATGTTACTTTTTGGATGCTTTGCATATATGTTTCCTAGACTATATAGAAGCAATATATACAAAGATTTCAACAGTCTAACTGTTCTGTTCATTGTTCTACTTGTAGAAAGTTACAAATAATTTCCTTTAAAGGATTAACAATGGGGCTTGTTGTTCACTTAAACTTGAAGAACAATTAATTGGCGACTTGTACTGTTTGGATGCTTTGCATATATGTTTCTTAGACTATATAGATGCAATATATACAATGATTTCAGCCGTCTACCTGTTCCATTCCTTGTTCTACTTGTCGAAAGTTACAAATAATTTCCTTTAAAGGATTAACAATGGGGCTTGTTGTTCACTTAAACTTGAAGAACAATGAATTGGCGACTTGTACTGTTTGGATGCTTTGCATATATGTTTCTTAGACTATATAGATGCAATATATACAAAGATTTCATCCGTCTACCTGTTACATTCATTGTTCTACTTGTTGAAATTTACAAATAATTTCCTTTAAAGGATTAACAATGGGGCTCGTAGTTCACTTAAACTCGAAGAACAAAAAATTGACGAATTGTACTTTTTGGATGCTATGCACATATGTTTCTTAGACTATATGGAAGCAATATATACAAAGATATCAACCGTCTACCTGTTCCATTCATTGTTCTACTTGTCGAAATTTACAAATAATTTCCTTTAACGGATTAACAATGGGGCTCGTTGTTCTCTTAAATTTGAAGAACAATAAATTGGCGAATTGTACTGTTTGGATGCTTTGCATAACTGTATCTTAGACTATATAGAAGCAATATATACAAAGATTTCAACAGTCTAACTGTTCTATTCATTGTTCTACTTGTAGAAAGTTACAAATAATTTCCCTTTCATGATTATCAATGGGGCTCATTGTTCACTTAAACTTGAAGAACAATAAATTGGCGAATGGTACTGTTTGGATGCTTTGCATATATATTTCTTAGACTATATAGAAGCAATATATACAATGATTTCAACCGTCTACCTGTTCCATTCATTGTTCTACTTGTCGAAATTTACAAATAATTTCCTTTAAAGGATTAACAATGGGGCTCGTTGTTCACTTAAACTTGATGAACAATGAATTGGCGACTTGTACTGTTTGGATGCTTTGCATATATGTTTCTTAGGCTATACTGAAGCAATATGTACATTGATTTCAACCGTCTACCTGTTCCATTCTATGTTCTACTTGTCGAAAGTTACAAATAATTTCCTTTAAAGGATTAAGAATGGGGCTCGTTGTTCACTTAAACTTGAAGAACAATGAATTGGCGACTTGTACTGTTTGGATGCTTTGCATATATGTTTCTTAGACTATATAGAAGCAATATATACAAAGATTTCAACAGTCTAACTGTACTATTCATTGTTCTACTTGTAGAAAGTTACAAATAATTTCCCTTTCATGATTATCAATGGGGCTCATTGTTCACTTAAACTTGAAGAACAATAAATTGGCGAATGGTACTGTTTGGATGCTTTGCATATATATTTCTTAGACTATATAGAAGCAATATATACAATGATTTCAACCGTCTACCTGTTCCATTCATTGTTCTACTTGTCGAAATTTACAAATAATTTCCTTTAACGGATTAACAAT
Source organism: Cerceris ruficornis (assembly GCA_963989415.1). Classification (NCBI taxonomy): domain Eukaryota; kingdom Metazoa; phylum Arthropoda; class Insecta; order Hymenoptera; family Crabronidae; genus Cerceris; species Cerceris ruficornis. The sequence continues at coordinate 644,434 of CAXDIW010000035.1, forward strand.
GGGGCTCGTTGTTCTCTTAAATTTGAAGAACAATAAATTGGCGAATTGTACTGTTTGGATGCTTTGCATAACTGTATCTTAGACTATATAGAAGCAATATATACAAAGATTTCAACAGTCTAACTGTTCTATTCATTGTTCTACTTGTAGAAAGTTACAAATAATTTCCCTTTCATGATTATCAATGGGGCTCATTGTTCACTTAAACTTGAAGAACAATAAATTGGCGAATGGTACTGTTTGGATGCTTTGCATATATATTTCTTAGACTATATAGAAGCAATATATACAATGATTTCAACCGTCTACCTGTTCCATTCATTGTTCTACTTGTCGAAATTTACAAATAATTTCCTTTAACGGATTAACAATGGGGCTCGTTGTTCTCTTAAACTTGAAGAACAAAAAATTGGCGAATGTTACTTTTTGGATGCTTTGCATATATGTTTCTTAGACTATATAGAAGCAATATATACAAAGATTTCAACAGTCTAACTGTTCTGTTCATTGTTCTACTTGTAGAAAGTTACAAATAATTTCCCTTGCATGATTAACAATTGGGCTCGTAGTTCACTTAAACTTGAAGAACAAAAAATTGGCGAATGTTACTGTTTGGATGCTTTGCATATATGTTTCTTAGACTATATAGAAGCAATATATACAAAGATTTCAACAGTCTAACTGTTCTATTCATTGTTCTACTTGTAGAAAGTTACAAATAATTTCCCTTTCATGATTATCAATTGGGCTCGTTGTTCACTTAAACTTGAAGAACAATAAATTGGCGAATGGTACTGTTTGGATGCTTTGCATATATGTTTCTTAGACTATATAGAAGCAATATATACAATGATTTCAACCGTCTACCTGTTCCATTCCTTGTTCTACTTGTCGAAAGTTACAAATAATTTCCTTTAAAGGATTAACAATGGGGCTCGTTGTTCACTTAAACTTGAAGAACAATGAATTGGCGACTTGTACTGTTTGGATGCTTTGCATATATGTTTCTTAGACTATATAGATGCAATATATACAAAGATTTCATCCGTCTACCTGTTCCATTCATTGTTCTACTTGTCGAAATTTACAAATAATTTCCTTTAAAGGATTAACAATGGGGCTCGTAGTTCACTTAAACTTGAAGAACAAAAAATTGGCGAATTGTACTGTTTGGATGCTTTGCACATATGTTTCTTAGACTATATGGAAGCAATATATACAATGATTTCAACCGTCTACCTGTTCCATTCCTTGTTCTACTTGTCGAAAGTTACAAATAATTTCATTTAAAGGATTAACAATGGGGCTCGTTGTTCACTTAAATTTGAAGAACAAAAAATTGGCGAATTGTACTGTTTGGATGATTTGCATATATGTTTCTTAGACTATATAGAAGCAATATATACAATGATTTCAGCCGTCTACCTGTTCCATTCCTTGTTCTACTTGTCGAAAGTTACAAATAATTTCCTTTAAAGGATTAACAATGGGGCTTGTTGTTCACTTAAACTTGAAGAACAATGAATTGGCGACTTGTACTGTTTGGAAGCTTTGCATATATGTTTCTTAGACTATATAGATGCAATATATACAAAGATTTCATCCGTCTACCTGTTCCATTCATTGTTCTACTTGTCGAAATTTACAAATAATTTCCTTTAAAGGATTAACAATGGGGCTCGTAGTTCACTTAAACTCGAAGAACAAAAAATTGACGAATTGTACTTTTTGGATGCTATGCACATATGTTTCTTAGACTATATGGAAGCAATATATACAAAGATATCAACCGTCTACCTGTTCCATTCCTTGTTCTACTAGTCGAAAGTTACAAATAATTTCCTTTAAAGGATTAACAATGGGGCTCGTTGTTCACTTAAACTTGAAGAACAATGAATTGGCGACTTGTACTGTTTGGATGCTGTGCATATATGTTTCTTAGGCTATACTGAAGCAATATGTACATTGATTTCAACCGTCTACCTGTTCCATTCATTGTTCTACTTGTTGAAATTTACAAATAATTTCCTTTAAAGGATTAACAATGGGGCTCATAGTTCACTTAAACTTGAAGAACAAAAAATTGGCGAATTGTACTGTTTGGATGCTTTGCATATATGTTTCTTAGACAATATAGAAGCAATATATACAATGATTTCAACCGTCTACCTGTTCCATTCCTTGTTCTACTTGTCGAAAGTTACAAATAATTTCCTTTAAAGGATTAAGAATGGGGCTCGTTGTTCACTTAAACTTGAAGAACAATGAATTGCGACTTGTACTGTTTGGATGCTTTGCATATATGTTTCTTAGACTATATAGATGCAATATATACAAAGATTTTATCCGTCTGCCTGTTCCATTCATTGTTCTACTTGTCGAAATTTACAAATAATTTCCTTTACAGGATTAACAATGGGGCTCGTAGTTCACTTAAACTTGAAGAACAAAAAATTGGCGTATTGTACTGTTTGGATGCTTTGCACATATGTTTCTTAGACTATATAGAAGCAATATATACAATGATTTCAACCGTCTACCTGTTCAGTTCATTATTCTACTTGTTGAAATTTACAAATAATTTCCTTTAAAGGATTAACAATGGGGCTCATAGTTCACTTAAACCTGAAGAACAAAAAATTGGCGAATGTTACTTTTTGGATGCTTTGCATATATGTTTCTTAGACTATATAGAAGCAATATATACAAAGATTTCAACAGTCTAACTGTTCTGTTCATTGTTCTACTTGTAGAAAGTTACAAATAATTTCCTTTAAAGGATTAACAATGGGGCTCGTAGTTCACTTAAACTCGAAGAACAAAAAATTGACGAATTGTACTTTTTGGATGCTATGCACATATGTTTCTTAGACTATATGGAAGCAATATATACAAAGATTTCAACCGTCTACCTTTTTTATTCATTGTTCTACTTGTCGAAATTTACAAATAATGTCCTTTAAAGGATTAACAATGGGGCTCGTTGTTCAATTAAACTTGAAGAACAATGAATTGGCGACTTGTACTGTTTGGATGCTTTGCATATATGTTTCTTACGCTATACTGAAGCAATATATACAATGATTTCAACCGTCTACCTGTTCCATTCATTGTTCTACTTGTCGAAATTTATAAATAATTTCCTTCAAAGGATTAACAATGGGGCTCGTAGTTCACTTAAACTTGAAGAACAAAAAATTGGCGAATATTACTGTTTGGATGCTTTGCATATATGTTTCTTAGACTATACAGATGCAATATATACAAAGATTTCATCCGTCTACCTGTTCCATTCATTGTTCTACTTGTCGAAATTTACAAATAATTTCCTTTAAAGGATTAACAATGGGGCTCGTTGTTCAATTAAACTTGAAGAACAATGAATTGGCGACTTGTACTGTTTGGATGCTTTGCATATATGTTTCTTACGCTATACTGAAGCAATATATACAATGATTTCAACCGTCTACCTGTTCCATTCATTGTTCTACTTGTCGAAATTTATAAATAATTTCCTTCAAAGGATTAACAATGGGGCTCGTTGTTCTCTTAAATTTGAAAAACAATAAATTGGCGAATTGTACTGTTTGGATGCTTTGCATAACTGTATCTTAGACTATATAGAAGCAATATATACAAAGATTTCAACAGTCTAACTGTTCTATTCATTTTTCTACTTGTAGAAAGTTACAAATAATTTCCCTTGCATGATTAACAATTGGGGTCGTAGTTCACTTAAACTTGAAGAACAAAAAATTGGCGAATGTTACTGTTTGGATGCTTTGCATATATGTTTCTTAGACTATATAGAAGCAATATATACAAAGATTTCAACAGTCTAACTGTTCTATTCATTGTTCTACTTGTAGAAAGTTACAAATAATTTCCCTTTCATGATTATCAATTGGGCTCGTTGTTCACTTAATCTTGAAGAACAATAAATTGGCGAATGGTACTGTTTGGATGCTTTGCATATATGTTTCTTAGACTATATAGAAGCAATATATACAATGATTTCAACCGTCTACCTGTTCCATTCCTTGTTCTACTTGTCGAAAGTTACAAATAATTTCCTTTAAAGGATTAACAATGGGGCTCGTTGTTCACTTAAACTTGAAGAACAATGAATCGGCGACTTGTACTGTTTGGATGCTTTGCATATATGTTTCTTAGGCTATACTGAAGCAATATATACAATGATTTCAACCGTCTACCTGTTCAGTTCATTGTTCTACTTGGTGAAATTTGCAAATAATTTCCTTTAAAGGATTAACAATGGGGCTCATAGTTCACTTAAACTTGAAGAACAAAAAATTGGCGAATGGTACTGTTTGGATGCTTTGCATATATGTTACTTAGACTATATAAAAGCAATATATACAATGATTTCAACCGTCTACATTTTCCATTCATTGTTCTACTTGTTGAAATTTACAAATAATTTCCTTTAAAGGATTAACAATGGGGCTCATAGTTCACTTAAACTTGAAGAACAAAGAAGTGGCGAATGTTACTTTTTGGATGCTTTGCATATATGTTTCTTAGACTATATAGAAGCAATATATATAAAGATTTCAACAGTCTAACTGTTCTATTCATTGTTCTACTTGTAGAAAGTTAGAAATAATTTCCCTTTCATGATTATCAATTGGGTTCGTTGTTCACTTAAACTTGAAGAACAAAAAATTGGCGAATTGTACTGTTTGGATGCTTTGCATATATGTTTCTTAGACAATATAGAAGCAATATATACAATGATTTCAACCGTCTACCTGTTCCATTCCTTGTTCTACTTGTCGAAAGTTACAAATAATTTCCTTTAAAGGATTAACAATGGGGCTCGTAGTTCACTTAAACTAGAAGAACAAAAAATTGGCGAATTGTACTGTTTGGATGCTTGCACATATGTTTCTTAGACTATATAGAAGCAATATATACAATGATTTCAACCGTCTACCTGTTCCATTCCTTGTTCTACTTGTCGAAAGTTACAAATAATTTCCTTTAAAGGATTAACAATGGGGCTTGTTGTGCACTTAAACTTGAAGAACAATGAATTGGCGACTTGTACTGTTTGGATGCTTTGCATATATGTTTCTTAGACTATATAGATGCAATATATACAAAGATTTCATCCGTCTACCTGTTCCATTCATTGTTCTACTTGTCGAAATTTACAAAGAATTTCCTTTAAAGGATTAACAATGGGGCTCGTAGTTCACTTAAACTCGAAGAACAAAAAATTGACGAATTGTACTTTTTGGATGCTATGCACATATGTTTCTTAGACTATATGGAAGCAATATATACAATGATTTCAACCGTCTACCTGTTCCATTCCTTGTTCTACTTGTCGAAAGTTACAAATAATTTCCTTTAAAGGATTAACAATGGGGCTCGTTGTTCACTTAAACTTGAAGAACAATGAATTGGCGACTTGTACTGTTTGGATGCTTTGCATATATGTTTCTTAGACTATATAGATGCAATATATACAAAGATTTCATCCGTCTACCTGTTCCATTCATTGTTCTACTTGTCGAAATTTACAAATAATTTCCTTTAAAGGATTAACAATGGGGCTCGTAGTTCACTTAAACTTGAAGAACAAAAAATTGGCGAATTGTACTGTTTGGATGCTTTGCACATATGTTTCTTAGACTATATAGAAGCAATATATACAATGTTTTCAACCGTCTACCTGTTCCATTCCTTGTTCTACTTGTCGAAAGTTACAAATAATTTCCTTTAAAGGATTAACAATGGGGCTCGTTGTTCACTTAAATTTGAAGAACAAAAAATTGGCGAATTGTACTGTTTGGATGATTTGCATATATGTTTCTTAGACTATATAGAAGTAATATATACAATGATTTCAGCCGTCTACCTGTTCCATTCCTTGTTCTACTTGTCGAAAGTTACAAATAATTTCCTTTAAAGGATTAACAATGGGGCTTGTTGTTCACTTAAACTTGAAGAACAATGAATTGGCGACTTGTACTGTTTGGATGCTTTGCATATATGTTTCTTAGACTATATAGATGCAATATATACAAAGATTTCATCCGTCTACCTGTTCCATTCATTGTTTTACTTGTCGAAAGTTACAAATAATTTCCTTTAAAGGATTAACAATGGGGCTCGTTGTTCACTTAAACTTGAAGAACAATGAATCGGCGACTTGTACTGTTTGGATGCTTTGCATATATGTTTCTTAGGCTATACTGAAGCAATATATACAATGATTTCAACCGTCTACCTGTTCAGTTCATTGTTCTACTTGGTGAAATTTACAAATAATTTCCTTTAAAGGATTAACAATGGGGCTCATAGTTCACTTAAACTTGAAGAACAAAAAATTGGCGAATGGTACTGTTTGGATGCTTTGCATATATGTTACTTAGACTATATAAAAGCAATATATACAATGGTTTCAACCGTCTACCTTTTCCATTCATTGTTCTACTTGTTGAAATTTACAAATAATTTCCTTTAAAGGATTAACAATGGGGCTCATAGTTCACTTAAACTTGAAGAACAAAAAATTGGCGAATGTTACTTTTTGGATGCTTTGCATATATGTTTCTTAGACTATATAGAAGCAATATATATAAAGATTTCAACAGTCTAACTGTTCTATTCATTGTTCTACTTGTAGAAAGTTAGAAATAATTTCCCTTTCATGATTATCAATTGGGCTCGTTGTTCACTTAAACATGAAGAACAATAAATTGGCGAATTGTACTGTTTGGATGCTTTGCATATATGTTTCTTAGACTATACTGAAGCAATATGTACATTGATTTCAACCGTCTACCTGTTCCATTCATTGTTCTACTTGTTGAAATTTACAAATAATTTCCTTTAAAGGATTAACAATGGGGCTCATAGTTCACTTAAACTTGAAGAACAAAAAATTGGCGAATTGTACTGTTTGGATGCTTTGCATATATGTTTCTTAGACAATATAGAAGCAATATATACAATGATTTCAACCGTCTACCTGTTCCATTCCTTGTTCTACTTGTCGAAAGTTACAAATAATTTCCTTTAAAGGATTAACAATGGGGCTCGTTGTTCACTTAAACTTCAAGAACAATGAATTGGCGACTTGTACTGTTTGGATGCTTTGCATATATGTTTCTTAGGCTATACTGAAGCAATATGTACATTGATTTTAACCGTCTACCTGATCCATTCATTGTTCTACTTGTCGAAATTTACAAATAATTTCCTTTAAAGGATTAACAATGGGGCTCGTAGTTCACTTAAACTTGAAGAACAATGAATCGGCGACTTGTACTTTTTGGATGCTTTGCATATATGTTTCTTAGGCTATACTGAAGCAATATATACAATGATTTCAACCGTCTAACTGTTCTGTTCATTGTTCTACTTGTAGAAAGTTACAAATAATTTCCCTTTCATGATTATCAATTGGGCTCGTTGTGCACTTAAACTTGAAGAACAATGAATTGGCGACTTGTACTGTTTGGATGCTTTGCATATATGTTTCTTAGACTATATAGATGCAATATATACAAAGATTTCATCCGTCTACCTGTTCCATTCATTGTTCTACTTGTCGAAATTTACAAATAATTTCCTTTAAAGGATTAACAATGGGGCTCGGAGTTCACTTAAACTTGAAGAACAAAAAATTGGCGAATTGTACTGTTTGGATGCTTTGCACATATGTTTCTTAGACTATATAGAAGCAATATATACAATGATTTCAACCGTCTACCTTTTCCATTCCTTGTTCTAATTGTCGAAAGTTACAAATAATTTCCTTTAAAGGATTAACAATGGGGCTCGTTGTTCACTTAAACTTGAAGAACAATGAACTGGCGACTTGTACTGTTTGGATGCTTTGCATATATGTTTCTTAGACTATATAGATGCAATATATACAAAGATTTCATCCGTCTACCTGTTCCATTCATTGTTCTACTTGTCGAAATTTACAAATAATTTCCTTTAAAGGATTAACATTGGGGCTCGTTGTTCAATTAAACTTGAAGAACAATGAATTGGCGACTTGTACTGTTTGGATGCTTTGCATATATGTTTCTTACGCTATACTGAAGCAATATATACAATGATTTCAACCGTCTACCTGTTCCATTCATTGTTCTACTTGTCGAAATTTACAAATAATTTCCTTCAAAGGATTAACAATGGGGCTCGTAGTTCACTTAAACTTGAAGAACAAAGAATTGGCGACTTGTACTTTTTGGATGCTTTGCATATATGTTTCTTAGGCTATACTGAAGCAATATATACAATGATTTCAACCGTCTAACTGTTCTGTTCATTGTTCTACTTGTAGAAAGTTACAAATAATTTCCCTTTCATGATTATCAATTGGGCTCGTTGTGCACTTAAACTTGAAGAACAATAAATTGGCGACTTGTACTGTTTGGATGCTTTGCATATATGTTTCTTAGGCTATACTGAAGCAATATGTACATTGATTTTAACCGTCTACCTGTTCCATTCATTGTTCTACTTGTCGAAATTTACAAATAATTTCCTTTAAAGGATTAACAATGGGGCTCGTAGTTCACTTAAACTTGAAGAACAATGAATTGGCGACTTGTACTGTTTGGATGCTTTGCATATATGTTTCTTAGGCTATACTGAAGCAATATGTACATTGATTTTAACCGTCTACCTGTTCCATTCATTGTTCTACTTGTCGAAAGTTACAAATAATTTCCTTTAAAGGATTAACAATGGGGCTTGTTGTTCACTTAAACTTGAAGAACAATGAATTGGCGACTTGTACTGTTTGGATGCTTTGCATATATGTTTCTTAGACTATACTGAAGCAATATGTACATTGATTTCAACCGTCTACCTGTTCCATTCATTGCTCTACTTGTTGAAATTTACAAATAATTTCCTTTAAAGGATTAACAATGGGGCTCATAGTTCACTTAAACTTGAAGAACAAAAAATTGGCGAATTGTACTGTTTGGATGCATTGCATATATGTTTCTTAGACAATATAGAAGCAATATATACAATGATTTCAACCGTCTACCTGTTCCATTCCTTGTTCTACTTGTCGAAAGTTGCAAATAATTTCCTTTAAAGGATTAACAATGGGGCTCGTTGTTCACTTAAACTTGAAGAACAATGAATTGGCGACTTGTACTGTTTGGATGCTTTGCATATATGTTTCTTAGGCTATACTGAAGCAATATGTACATTGATTTTAACCGTCTACCTGTTCCATTCATTGTTCTACTTGTCGAAAGTTACAAATAATTTCCTTTAAAGGATTAACAATGGGGCTTGTTGTTCACTTAAACTTGAAGAACAATGAATTGGCGACTTGTACTGTTTGGATGCTTTGCATATATGTTTCTTAGACTATATAGATGCAATATATACAAAGATTTCATCCGTCTACCTGTTCCATTCATTGTTCTACTTGTCGAAATTTACAAATAATTTCCTTTAAAGGATTAACATTGGGGCTCGTTGTTCAATTAAACTTGAAGAACAATGAATTGGCGACTTGTACTGTTTGGATGCTTTGCATATATGTTTCTTACGCTATACTGAAGCAATATATACAATGATTTCAACCGTCTAACTGTTCTGTTCATTGTTCTACTTGTAGAAAGTTACAAATAATTTCCCTTTCATGATTATCAATTGGGCTCGTTGTGCACTTAAACTTGAAGAACAATAAATTGGCGACTTGTACTGTTTGGATGCTTTGCATATATGTTTCTTAGACTATATAGATGCAATATATACAAAGATTTCATCCGTCTACCTGTTCCATTCATTGTTCTACTTGTCGAAAGTTACAAATAATTTCCTTTAAAGGATTAACAATGGGGCTCGTTGTTCACTTAAACTTGAAGAACAATGAATCGGCGACTTGTACTGTTTGGATGCTTTGCATATATGTTTCTTAGGCTATACTGAAGCAATATATACAATGATTTCAACCGTCTACCTGTTCAGTTCATTGTTCTACTTGTTGAAATTTACAAATAATTTCCTTTAAAGGATTAACAATGGGGCTCATAGTTCACTTAAACTTGAAGAACAAAAAATTGGCGAACGTTACTTTTTGGATGCTTTGCATATATGTTTCTTAGACTATATAGAAGCAATATATACAAAGATTTCAACAGTCTAACTGTTCTGTTCATTGTTCTACTTGTAGAAAGTTAGAAATAATTTCCCTTTCATGATTATCAATTGGGCTCGTTGTTCACTTAAACTTGAAGAACAATAAATTGGCGACTTGTACTGTTTGGATGCTTTGCATATATGTTTCTTAGGCTATAATGAAGCAATATATACAATGATTTCAACCGTCTACCTGTTCCATTCCTTGTTCTACTTGTCGAAAGTTACAAATAATTTCCTTTAAAGGATTAACAATGGGGCTCGTTGTTCACTTAAACTTGAAGAACAATGAATCGGCGACTTGTACTGTTTGGATGCTTTGCATATATGTTTCTTAGACTATACTGAAGCAATATATACAATGATTTCAACCGTCTACCTGTTCAGTTCATTGTTCTACTTGGTGAAATTTACAAATAATTTCCTTTAAAGGATTAACAATGGGGCTCATAGTTCACTTAAACTTGAAGAACAAAAAATTGGCGAATGGTACTGTTTGGATGCTTTGCATATATGTTACTTAGACTATATAAAAGCAATATATACAATGGTTTCAACCGTCTACCTTTTCCATTCATTGTTCTACTTGTTGAAATTTACAAATAATTTCCTTTAAAGGATTAACAATGGGGCTCATAGTTCACTTAAACTTGAAGAACAAAAAATTGGCGAATGTTACTTTTTGGATGCTTTGCATATATGTTTCTTAGACTATATAGAAGCAATATATATAAAGATTTCAACAGTCTAACTGTTCTATTCATTGTTCTACTTGTAGAAAGTTAGAAATAATTTCCCTTTCATGATTATCAATTGGGCTCGTTGTTCACTTAAACATGAAGAACAATAAATTGGCGAATTGTACTGTTTGGATGCTTTGCATATATGTTTCTTAGACAATATAGAAGCAATATATACAATGATTTCAACCGTCTACCTGTTCCATTCCTTGTTCTACTTGTCGAAAGTTACAAATAATTTCCTTTAAAGGATTAACAATGGGGCTCGTTGTTCACTTAAACTTGAAGAACAATGAATTGGCGACTTGTACTGTTTGGATGCTTTGCATATATGTTTCTTAGGCTATACTGAAGCAATATGTACATTGATTTTAACCGTCTACCTGTTCCATTCATTGTTCTACTTGTCGAAATTTACAAATAATTTCCTTTAAAGGATTAACAATGGGGCTCGTAGTTCACTTAAACTTGAAGAACAATGAATCGGCGACTTGTACTTTTTGGATGCTTTGCATATATGTTTCTTAGGCTATACTGAAGCAATATATACAATGATTTCAACCGTCTAACTGTTCTGTTCATTGTTCTACTTGTAGAAAGTTACAAATAATTTCCCTTTCATGATTATCAATTGGGCTCGTTGTGCACTTAAACTTGAAGAACAATGAATTGGCGACTTGTACTGTTTGGATGCTTTGCATATATGTTTCTTAGACTATATAGATGCAATATATACAAAGATTTCATCCGTCTACCTGTTCCATTCATTGTTCTACTTGTCGAAATTTACAAATAATTTCCTTTAAAGGATTAACAATGGGGCTCGGAGTTCACTTAAACTTGAAGAACAAAAAATTGGCGAATTGTACTGTTTGGATGCTTTGCACATATGTTTCTTAGACTATATAGAAGCAATATATACAATGATTTCAACCGTCTACCTTTTCCATTCCTTGTTCTACTTGTCGAAATTTACAAATAATTTCCTTTAAAGGATTAACAATGGGGCTCGTAGTTCACTTAAACTCGAAGAACAAAAAATTGACGAATTGTACTTTTTGGATGCTATGCACATATGTTTCTTAGACTATATGGAAGCAATAAATACAATGATTTCAACCGTCTACCTGTTCCATTCCTTGTTCTACTTGTCGAAAGTTACAAATAATTTCCTTTAAAGGATTAAGAATGGGGCTCGTTGTTCACTTAAACTTGAAGAACAATGAATTGCGACTTGTACTGTTTGGATGCTTTGCATATATGTTTCTTAGACTATATAGATGCAATATATACAAAGATTTCATCCGTCTACCTGTTCCATTCATTGTTCTACTTGTCGAAATTTACAAATAATTTCCTTTACAGGATTAACAATGGGGCTCGTAGTTCACTTAAACTTGAAGAACAAAAAATTGGCGTATTGTACTGTTTGGATGCTTTGCACATATGTTTCTTAGACTATATAGAAGCAATATATACAATGATTTCAACCGTCTACCTGTTCAGTTCATTATTCTACTTGTTGAAATTTACAAATAATTTCCTTTAAAGGATTAACAATGGGGCTCATAGTTCACTTAAACTTGAAGAACAAAAAATTGGCGAATGTTACTTTTTGGATGCTTTGCATATATGTTTCTTAGACTATATAGAAGCAATATATACAAAGATTTCAACAGTCTAACTGTTCTGTTCATTGTTCTACTTGTAGAAAGTTACAAATAATTTCCTTTAAAGGATTAACAATGGGGCTCGTAGTTCACTTAAACTCGAAGAACAAAAAATTGACGAATTGTACTTTTTGGATGCTATGCACATATGTTTCTTAGACTATATGGAAGCAATATATACAAAGATTTCAACCGTCTACCTGTTCCATTCATTGTTCTACTTGTCGAAATTTACAAATAATTTCCTTTAACGGATTAACAATGGGGCTCGTTGTTCTCTTAAATTTGAAGAACAATAAATTGGCGAATTGTACTGTTTGGATGCTTTGCATAACTGTATCTTAGACTATATAGAAGCAATATATACAAAGATTTCAACAGTCTAACTGTTCTATTCATTGTTCTACTTGTCGAAATTTACAAATAATTTCCTTTAAAGGATTAACAATGGGGCTCGTAGTTCACTTAAACTAGAAGAACAAAAAATTGGCGAATTGTACTGTTTGGATGCTTGCACATATGTATCTTAGACTATATAGAAGCAATATATACAATGATTTCAACCGTCTACCTGTTCCATTCCTTGTTCTACTTGTCGAAAGTTACAAATAATTTCCTTTAAAGGATTAACAATGGGGCTCGTTGTTCACTTAAACTTGAAGAACAATGAATTGGCGACTTGTACTGTTTGGATGCTTTGCATATATGTTTCTTAGGCTATACTGAAGCAATATGTACATTGATTTCAACCGTCTACCTGTTCCATTCTATGTTCTACTTGTTGAAATTTACAAATAATTTCCTTTAAAGGATTAACAATGGGGCTCATAGTTCACTTAAACTTGAAGAACAAAAAATTGGCGAATTGTACTGTTTGGATGCTTTGCATATATGTTTCTTAGACAATATAGAAGCAATATATACAATGATTTCAACCGTCTACCTGTTCCATTCCTTGTTCTACTTGTCGAAAGTTACAAATAATTTCCTTTAAAGGATTAAGAATGGGGCTCGTTGTTCACTTAAACTTGAAGAACAATGAATTTGCGACTTGTACTGTTTGGATGCTTTGCATATATGTTTCTTAGACTATATGGATGCAATATATACAAAGATTTCATCCGTCTACCTGTTCCATTCATTGTTCTACTTGTCGAAATTTACAAATAATTTCCTTTACAGGATTAACAATGGGGCTCGTAGTTCACTTAAACTTGAAGAACAAAAAATTGGCGTATTGTACTGTTTGGATGCTTTGCACATATGTTTCTTAGACTATATAGAAGCAATATATACAATGATTTCAACCGTCTACCTGTTCAGTTCATTGTTCTACTTGTTGAAATTTACAAATAATTTCCTTTAAAGGATTAACAATGGGGCTCATAGTTCACTTAAACTTGAAGAACAAAAAATTGGCGAATGTTACTTTTTGGATGCTTTGCATATATGTTTCTTAGACCATATAGAAGCAATATATACAAAGATTTCAACAGTCTAACTGTTCTGTTCATTGTTCTACTTGTAGAAAGTTACAAATAATTTCCCTTTCATGATTATCAATTGGGCTCGTTGTTCACTTAATCTTGAAGAACAATAAATTGGCGAATGGTACTGTTTGGATGCTTTGCATATATGTTTCTTAGACTATATAGAAGCAATATATACAATGATTTCAACCGTCTACCTGTTCCACTCATTGTTCTACTTGTCGAAAGTTACAAATAATGTCCTTTAAAGGATTAACAATGGGGCTCGTTGTTCACTTAAACTTGAAGAACAATGAATTGGCGACTTGTACTGTTTGGATGCTTTGCATATATGTTTCTTAGACTATATAGATGCAATATATACAAAGATTTCATCCGTCTACCTGTTCCATTCATTGTTCTACTTGTCGAAATTTACAAATAATTTCCTTTAAAGGATTAACAATGGGGCTCGTAGTTCACTTAAACTTGAAGAACAAAAAATTGGCGAATATTACTGTTTGGATGCTTTGCATATATGTTTCTTAGACTATACAGATGCAATATATACAAAGATTTCATCCGTCTACCTGTTCCATTCATTGTTCTACTTGTCGAAATTTACAAATAATTTCCTTTAAAGGATTAACAATGGGGCTCGTTGTTCAATTAAACTTGAAGAACAATGAATTGGCGACTTGTACTGTTTGGATGCTTTGCATATATGTTTCTTACGCTATACTGAAGCAATATATACAATGATTTCAACCGTCTACCTGTTCCATTCATTGTTCTACTTGTCGAAATTTATAAATAATTTCCTTCAAAGGATTAACAATGGGGCTCGTTGTTCTCTTAAATTTGAAGAACAATAAATTGGCGAATTGTACTGTTTGGATGCTTTGCATAACTGTATCTTAGACTATATAGAAGCAATATATACAAAGATTTCAACAGTCTAACTGTTCTATTCATTGTTCTACTTGTAGAAAGTTACAAATAATTTCCCTTGCATGATTAACAATTGGGCTCGTAGTTCACTTAAACTTGAAGAACAAAAAATTGGCGAATGTTACTGTTTGGATGCTTTGCATATATGTTTCTTAGACTATATAGAAGCAATATATACAAAGATTTCAACAGTCTAACTGTTCTATTCATTGTTCTACTTGTAGAAAGTTACAAATAATTTCCCTTTCATGATTATCAATTGGGCTCGTTGTTCACTTAATCTTGAAGAACAATAAATTGGCGAATGGTACTGTTTGGATGCTTTGCATATATGTTTCTTAGACTATATAGAAGCAATATATACAATGATTTCAACCGTCTACCTGTTCCATTCCTTGTTCTACTTGTCGAAAGTTAGAAATAATTTCCTTTAAAGGATTAACAATGGGGCTCGTTGTTCACTTAAACTTGAAGAACAATGAATCGGCGACTTGTACTGTTTGGATGCTTTGCATATATGTTTCTTAGGCTATACTGAAGCAATATATACAATGATTTCAACCGTCTACCTGTTCAGTTCATTGTTCTACTTGGTGAAATTTGCAAATAATTTCCTTTAAAGGATTAACAATGGGGCTCATAGTTCACTTAAACTTGAAGAACAAAAAATTGGCGAATGGTACTGTTTGGATGCTTTGCATATATGTTACTTAGACTATATAAAAGCAATATATACAATGATTTCAACCGTCTACATTTTCCATTCATTGTTCTACTTGTTGAAATTTACAAATAATTTCCTTTAAAGGATTAACAATGGGGCTCATAGTTCACTTAAACTTGAAGAACAAAAAATTGGCGAATGTTACTTTTTGGATGCTTTGCATATATGTTTCTTAGACTATATAGAAGCAATATATATAAAGATTTCAACAGTCTAACTGTTCTATTCATTGTTCTACTTGTAGAAAGTTAGAAATAATTTCCCTTTCATGATTATCAATTGGGTTCGTTGTTCACTTAAACTTGAAGAACAAAAAATTGGCGAATTGTACTGTTTGGATGCTTTGCATATATGTTTCTTAGACAATATAGAAGCAATATATACAATGATTTCAACCGTCTACCTGTTCCATTCCTTGTTCTACTTGTCGAAAGTTACAAATAATTTCCTTTAAAGGATTAACAATGGGGCTCGTAGTTCACTTAAACTAGAAGAACAAAAAATTGGCGAATTGTACTGTTTGGATGCTTGCACATATGTTTCTTAGACTATATAGAAGCAATATATACAATGATTTCAACCGTCTACCTGTTCCATTCCTTGTTCTACTTGTCGAAAGTTACAAATAATTTCCTTTAAAGGATTAACAATGGGGCTTGTTGTGCACTTAAACTTGAAGAACAATGAATTGGCGACTTGTACTGTTTGGATGCTTTGCATATATGTTTCTTAGACTATATAGATGCAATATATACAAAGATTTCATCCGTCTACCTGTTCCATTCATTGTTCTACTTGTCGAAATTTACAAAGAATTTCCTTTAAAGGATTAACAATGGGGCTCGTAGTTCACTTAAACTCGAAGAACAAAAAATTGACGAATTGTACTTTTTGGATGCTATGCACATATGTTTCTTAGACTATATGGAAGCAATATATACAATGATTTCAACCGTCTACCTGTTCCATTCCTTGTTCTACTTGTCGAAAGTTACAAATAATTTCCTTTAAAGGATTAACAATGGGGCTCATAGTTCACTTAAACTTGAAGAACAAAAAATTGGCGAATTGTACTGTTTGGATGCTTTGCATATATGTTTCTTAGACAATATAGAAGCAATATATACAATGATTTCAACCGTCTACCTGTTCCATTCCTTGTTCTACTTGTCGAAAGTTACAAATAATTTCCTTTAAAGGATTAACAATGGGGCTCGTTGTTCACTTAAACTTGAAGAACAATGAATTGGCGACTTGTACTGTTTGGATGCTTTGCATATATGTTTCTTAGGCTATACTGAAGCAATATGTACATTGATTTTAACCGTCTACCTGTTCCATTCATTGTTCTACTTGTCGAAATTTACAAATAATTTCCTTTAAAGGATTAACAATGGGGCTCGTAGTTCACTTAAACTTGAAGAACAATGAATCGGCGACTTGTACTTTTTGGATGCTTTGCATATATGTTTCTTAGGCTATACTGAAGCAATATATACAATGATTTCAACCGTCTAACTGTTCTGTTCATTGTTCTACTTGTAGAAAGTTACAAATAATTTCCCTTTCATGATTATCAATTGGGCTCGTTGTGCACTTAAACTTGAAGAACAATGAATTGGCGACTTGTACTGTTTGGATGCTTTGCATATATGTTTCTTAGACTATATAGATGCAATATATACAAAGATTTCATCCGTCTACCTGTTCCATTCATTGTTCTACTTGTCGAAATTTACAAATAATTTCCTTTAAAGGATTAACAATGGGGCTCGGAGTTCACTTAAACTTGAAGAACAAAAAATTGGCGAATTGTACTGTTTGGATGCTTTGCACATATGTTTCTTAGACTATATAGAAGCAATATATACAATGATTTCAACCGTCTACCTTTTCCATTCCTTGTTCTACTTGTCGAAATTTACAAATAATTTCCTTTAAAGGATTAACAATGGGGCTCGTAGTTCACTTAAACTCGAAGAACAAAAAATTGACGAATTGTACTTTTTGGATGCTATGCACATATGTTTCTTAGACTATATGGAAGCAATAAATACAATGATTTCAACCGTCTACCTGTTCCATTCCTTGTTCTACTTGTCGAAAGTTACAAATAATTTCCTTTAAAGGATTAAGAATGGGGCTCGTTGTTCACTTAAACTTGAAGAACAATGAATTGCGACTTGTACTGTTTGGATGCTTTGCATATATGTTTCTTAGACTATATAGATGCAATATATACAAAGATTTCATCCGTCTACCTGTTCCATTCATTGTTCTACTTGTCGAAATTTACAAATAATTTCCTTTACAGGATTAACAATGGGGCTCGTAGTTCACTTAAACTTGAAGAACAAAAAATTGGCGTATTGTACTGTTTGGATGCTTTGCACATATGTTTCTTAGACTATATAGAAGCAATATATACAATGATTTCAACCGTCTACCTGTTCAGTTCATTATTCTACTTGTTGAAATTTACAAATAATTTCCTTTAAAGGATTAACAATGGGGCTCATAGTTCACTTAAACTTGAAGAACAAAAAATTGGCGAATGTTACTTTTTGGATGCTTTGCATATATGTTTCTTAGACTATATAGAAGCAATATATACAAAGA
Organism: Cerceris ruficornis; assembly: GCA_963989415.1. Taxonomy (NCBI): domain Eukaryota; kingdom Metazoa; phylum Arthropoda; class Insecta; order Hymenoptera; family Crabronidae; genus Cerceris; species Cerceris ruficornis. Next base: position 662,765 of record CAXDIW010000035.1, read on the forward strand.
TTTCAACAGTCTAACTGTTCTGTTCATTGTTCTACTTGTAGAAAGTTACAAATAATTTCCTTTAAAGGATTAACAATGGGGCTCGTAGTTCACTTAAACTCGAAGAACAAAAAATTGACGAATTGTACTATTTGGATGCTATGCACATATGTTTCTTAGACTATATGGAAGCAATATATACAAAGATTTCAACCGTCTACCTGTTCCATTCATTGTTCTACTTGTCGAAATTTACAAATAATTTCCTTTAACGGATTAACAATGGGGCTCGTTGTTCTCTTAAATTTGAAGAACAATAAATTGGCGAATTGTACTGTTTGGATGCTTTGCATAACTGTATCTTAGACTATATAGAAGCAATATATACAAAGATTTCAACAGTCTAACTGTTCTATTCATTGTTCTACTTGTCGAAATTTACAAATAATTTCCTTTAAAGGATTAACAATGGGGCTCGTAGTTCACTTAAACTAGAAGAACAAAAAATTGGCGAATTGTACTGTTTGGATGCTTGCACATATGTATCTTAGACTATATAGAAGCAATATATACAATGATTTCAACCGTCTACCTGTTCCATTCCTTGTTCTACTTGTCGAAAGTTACAAATAATTTCCTTTAAAGGATTAACAATGGGGCTCGTTGTTCACTTAAACTTGAAGAACAATGAATTGGCGACTTGTACTGTTTGGATGCTTTGCATATATGTTTCTTAGGCTATACTGAAGCAATATGTACATTGATTTCAACCGTCTACCTGTTCCATTCTATGTTCTACTTGTTGAAATTTACAAATAATTTCCTTTAAAGGATTAACAATGGGGCTCATAGTTCACTTAAACTTGAAGAACAAAAAATTGGCGAATTGTACTGTTTGGATGCTTTGCATATATGTTTCTTAGACAATATAGAAGCAATATATACAATGATTTCAACCGTCTACCTGTTCCATTCCTTGTTCTACTTGTCGAAAGTTACAAATAATTTCCTTTAAAGGATTAAGAATGGGGCTCGTTGTTCACTTAAACTTGAAGAACAATGAATTTGCGACTTGTACTGTTTGGATGCTTTGCATATATGTTTCTTAGACTATATGGATGCAATATATACAAAGATTTCATCCGTCTACCTGTTCCATTCATTGTTCTACTTGTCGAAATTTACAAATAATTTCCTTTACAGGATTAACAATGGGGCTCGTAGTTCACTTAAACTTGAAGAACAAAAAATTGGCGTATTGTACTGTTTGGATGCTTTGCATATATGTTTCTTAGACTATATGGATGCAATATATACAAAGATTTCATCCGTCTACCTGTTCCATTCATTGTTCTACTTGTCGAAATTTACAAATAATTTCCTTTACAGGATTAACAATGGGGCTCGTAGTTCACTTAAACTTGAAGAACAAAAAATTGGCGTATTGTACTGTTTGGATGCTTTGCACATATGTTTCTTAGACTATATAGAAGCAATATATACAATGATTTCAACCGTCTACCTGTTCAGTTCATTGTTCTACTTGTTGAAATTTACAAATAATTTCCTTTAAAGGATTAACAATGGGGCTCATAGTTCACTTAAACTTGAAGAACAAAAAATTGGCGAATGTTACTTTTTGGATGCTTTGCATATATGTTTCTTAGACCATATAGAAGCAATATATACAAAGATTTCAACAGTCTAACTGTTCTGTTCATTGTTCTACTTGTAGAAAGTTACAAATAATTTCCCTTTCATGATTATCAATTGGGCTCGTTGTTCACTTAATCTTGAAGAACAATAAATTGGCGAATGGTACTGTTTGGATGCTTTGCATATATGTTTCTTAGACTATATAGAAGCAATATATACAATGATTTCAACCGTCTACCTGTTCCACTCATTGTTCTACTTGTCGAAAGTTACAAATAATGTCCTTTAAAGGATTAACAATGGGGCTCGTTGTTCACTTAAACTTGAAGAACAATGAATTGGCGACTTGTACTGTTTGGATGCTTTGCATATATGTTTCTTAGACTATATAGATGCAATATATACAAAGATTTCATCCGTCTACCTGTTCCATTCATTGTTCTACTTGTCGAAATTTACAAATAATTTCCTTTAAAGGATTAACAATGGGGCTCGTAGTTCACTTAAACTTGAAGAACAAAAAATTGGCGAATATTACTGTTTGGATGCTTTGCATATATGTTTCTTAGACTATACAGATGCAATATATACAAAGATTTCATCCGTCTACCTGTTCCATTCATTGTTCTACTTGTCGAAATTTACAAATAATTTCCTTTAAAGGATTAACAATGGGGCTCGTTGTTCAATTAAACTTGAAGAACAATGAATTGGCGACTTGTACTGTTTGGATGCTTTGCATATATGTTTCTTACGCTATACTGAAGCAATATATACAATGATTTCAACCGTCTACCTGTTCCATTCATTGTTCTACTTGTCGAAATTTATAAATAATTTCCTTCAAAGGATTAACAATGGGGCTCGTTGTTCTCTTAAATTTGAAGAACAATAAATTGGCGAATTGTACTGTTTGGATGCTTTGCATAACTGTATCTTAGACTATATAGAAGCAATATATACAAAGATTTCAACAGTCTAACTGTTCTATTCATTGTTCTACTTGTAGAAAGTTACAAATAATTTCCCTTGCATGATTAACAATTGGGCTCGTAGTTCACTTAAACTTGAAGAACAAAAAATTGGCGAATGTTACTGTTTGGATGCTTTGCATATATGTTTCTTAGACTATATAGAAGCAATATATACATAGATTTCAACAGTCTAACTGTTCTATTCATTGTTCTACTTGTAGAAAGTTACAAATAATTTCCCTTTCATGATTATCAATTGGGCTCGTTGTTCACTTAATCTTGAAGAACAATAAATTGGCGAATGGTACTGTTTGGATGCTTTGCATATATGTTTCTTAGACTATATAGAAGCAATATATACAATGATTTCAACCGTCTACCTGTTCCATTCCTTGTTCTACTTGTCGAAAGTTAGAAATAATTTCCTTTAAAGGATTAACAATGGGGCTCGTTGTTCACTTAAACTTGAAGAACAATGAATCGGCGACTTGTACTGTTTGGATGCTTTGCATATATGTTTCTTAGGCTATACTGAAGCAATATATACAATGATTTCAACCGTCTACCTGTTCAGTTCATTGTTCTACTTGGTGAAATTTGCAAATAATTTCCTTTAAAGGATTAACAATGGGGCTCATAGTTCACTTAAACTTGAAGAACAAAAAATTGGCGAATGGTACTGTTTGGATGCTTTGCATATATGTTACTTAGACTATATAAAAGCAATATATACAATGATTTCAACCGTCTACATTTTCCATTCATTGTTCTACTTGTTGAAATTTACAAATAATTTCCTTTAAAGGATTAACAATGGGGCTCATAGTTCACTTAAACTTGAAGAACAAAAAATTGGCGAATGTTACTTTTTGGATGCTTTGCATATATGTTTCTTAGACTATATAGAAGCAATATATATAAAGATTTCAACAGTCTAACTGTTCTATTCATTGTTCTACTTGTAGAAAGTTAGAAATAATTTCCCTTTCATGATTATCAATTGGGTTCGTTGTTCACTTAAACTTGAAGAACAAAAAATTGGCGAATTGTACTGTTTGGATGCTTTGCATATATGTTTCTTAGACAATATAGAAGCAATATATACAATGATTTCAACCGTCTACCTGTTCCATTCCTTGTTCTACTTGTCGAAAGTTACAAATAATTTCCTTTAAAGGATTAACAATGGGGCTCGTAGTTCACTTAAACTAGAAGAACAAAAAATTGGCGAATTGTACTGTTTGGATGCTTGCACATATGTTTCTTAGACTATATAGAAGCAATATATACAATGATTTCAACCGTCTACCTGTTCCATTCCTTGTTCTACTTGTCGAAAGTTACAAATAATTTCCTTTAAAGGATTAACAATGGGGCTTGTTGTGCACTTAAACTTGAAGAACAATGAATTGGCGACTTGTACTGTTTGGATGCTTTGCATATATGTTTCTTAGACTATATAGATGCAATATATACAAAGATTTCATCCGTCTACCTGTTCCATTCATTGTTCTACTTGTCGAAATTTACAAAGAATTTCCTTTAAAGGATTAACAATGGGGCTCGTAGTTCACTTAAACTCGAAGAACAAAAAATTGACGAATTGTACTTTTTGGATGCTATGCACATATGTTTCTTAGACTATATGGAAGCAATATATACAATGATTTCAACCGTCTACCTGTTCCATTCCTTGTTCTACTTGTCGAAAGTTACAAATAATTTCCTTTAAAGGATTAACAATGGGGCTCATAGTTCACTTAAACTTGAAGAACAAAAAATTGGCGAATTGTACTGTTTGGATGCTTTGCATATATGTTTCTTAGACAATATAGAAGCAATATATACAATGATTTCAACCGTCTACCTGTTCCATTCCTTGTTCTACTTGTCGAAAGTTACAAATAATTTCCTTTAAAGGATTAACAATGGGGCTCGTTGTTCACTTAAACTTGAAGAACAATGAATTGGCGACTTGTACTGTTTGGATGCTTTGCATATATGTTTCTTAGGCTATACTGAAGCAATATGTACATTGATTTTAACCGTCTACCTGTTCCATTCATTGTTCTACTTGTCGAAATTTACAAATAATTTCCTTTAAAGGATTAACAATGGGGCTCGTAGTTCACTTAAACTTGAAGAACAATGAATCGGCGACTTGTACTTTTTGGATGCTTTGCATATATGTTTCTTAGGCTATACTGAAGCAATATATACAATGATTTCAACCGTCTAACTGTTCTGTTCATTGTTCTACTTGTAGAAAGTTACAAATAATTTCCCTTTCATGATTATCAATTGGGCTCGTTGTGCACTTAAACTTGAAGAACAATGAATTGGCGACTTGTACTGTTTGGATGCTTTGCATATATGTTTCTTAGACTATATAGATGCAATATATACAAAGATTTCATCCGTCTACCTGTTCCATTCATTGTTCTACTTGTCGAAATTTACAAATAATTTCCTTTAAAGGATTAACAATGGGGCTCGGAGTTCACTTAAACTTGAAGAACAAAAAATTGGCGAATTGTACTGTTTGGATGCTTTGCACATATGTTTCTTAGACTATATAGAAGCAATATATACAATGATTTCAACCGTCTACCTTTTCCATTCCTTGTTCTACTTGTCGAAATTTACAAATAATTTCCTTTAAAGGATTAACAATGGGGCTCGTAGTTCACTTAAACTCGAAGAACAAAAAATTGACGAATTGTACTTTTTGGATGCTATGCACATATGTTTCTTAGACTATATGGAAGCAATAAATACAATGATTTCAACCGTCTACCTGTTCCATTCCTTGTTCTACTTGTCGAAAGTTACAAATAATTTCCTTTAAAGGATTAAGAATGGGGCTCGTTGTTCACTTAAACTTGAAGAACAATGAATTGCGACTTGTACTGTTTGGATGCTTTGCATATATGTTTCTTAGACTATATAGATGCAATATATACAAAGATTTCATCCGTCTACCTGTTCCATTCATTGTTCTACTTGTCGAAATTTACAAATAATTTCCTTTACAGGATTAACAATGGGGCTCGTAGTTCACTTAAACTTGAAGAACAAAAAATTGGCGTATTGTACTGTTTGGATGCTTTGCACATATGTTTCTTAGACTATATAGAAGCAATATATACAATGATTTCAACCGTCTACCTGTTCAGTTCATTATTCTACTTGTTGAAATTTACAAATAATTTCCTTTAAAGGATTAACAATGGGGCTCATAGTTCACTTAAACTTGAAGAACAAAAAATTGGCGAATGTTACTTTTTGGATGCTTTGCATATATGTTTCTTAGACTATATAGAAGCAATATATACAAAGATTTCAACAGTCTAACTGTTCTGTTCATTGTTCTACTTGTAGAAAGTTACAAATAATTTCCTTTAAAGGATTAACAATGGGGCTCGTAGTTCACTTAAACTCGAAGAACAAAAAATTGACGAATTGTACTTTTTGGATGCTATGCACATATGTTTCTTAGACTATATGGAAGCAATATATACAAAGATTTCAACCGTCTACCTGTTCCATTCATTGTTCTACTTGTCGAAATTTACAAATAATTTCCTTTAACGGATTAACAATGGGGCTCGTTGTTCTCTTAAATTTGAAGAACAATAAATTGGCGAATTGTACTGTTTGGATGCTTTGCATAACTGTATCTTAGACTATATAGAAGCAATATATACAAAGATTTCAACAGTCTAACTGTTCTATTCATTGTTCTACTTGTCGAAATTTACAAATAATTTCCTTTAAAGGATTAACAATGGGGCTCGTAGTTCACTTAAACTAGAAGAACAAAAAATTGGCGAATTGTACTGTTTGGATGCTTGCACATATGTATCTTAGACTATATAGAAGCAATATATACAATGATTTCAACCGTCTACCTGTTCCATTCCTTGTTCTACTTGTCGAAAGTTACAAATAATTTCCTTTAAAGGATTAACAATGGGGCTCGTTGTTCACTTAAACTTGAAGAACAATGAATTGGCGACTTGTACTGTTTGGATGCTTTGCATATATGTTTCTTAGGCTATACTGAAGCAATATGTACATTGATTTCAACCGTCTACCTGTTCCATTCTATGTTCTACTTGTTGAAATTTACAAATAATTTCCTTTAAAGGATTAACAATGGGGCTCATAGTTCACTTAAACTTGAAGAACAAAAAATTGGCGAATTGTACTGTTTGGATGCTTTGCATATATGTTTCTTAGACAATATAGAAGCAATATATACAATGATTTCAACCGTCTACCTGTTCCATTCCTTGTTCTACTTGTCGAAAGTTACAAATAATTTCCTTTAAAGGATTAAGAATGGGGCTCGTTGTTCACTTAAACTTGAAGAACAATGAATTTGCGACTTGTACTGTTTGGATGCTTTGCATATATGTTTCTTAGACTATATGGATGCAATATATACAAAGATTTCATCCGTCTACCTGTTCCATTCATTGTTCTACTTGTCGAAATTTACAAATAATTTCCTTTACAGGATTAACAATGGGGCTCGTAGTTCACTTAAACTTGAAGAACAAAAAATTGGCGTATTGTACTGTTTGGATGCTTTGCACATATGTTTCTTAGACTATATAGAAGCAATATATACAATGATTTCAACCGTCTACCTGTTCAGTTCATTGTTCTACTTGTTGAAATTTACAAATAATTTCCTTTAAAGGATTAACAATGGGGCTCATAGTTCACTTAAACTTGAAGAACAAAAAATTGGCGAATGTTACTTTTTGGATGCTTTGCATATATGTTTCTTAGACCATATAGAAGCAATATATACAAAGATTTCAACAGTCTAACTGTTCTGTTCATTGTTCTACTTGTAGAAAGTTACAAATAATTTCCCTTTCATGATTATCAATTGGGCTCGTTGTTCACTTAATCTTGAAGAACAATAAATTGGCGAATGGTACTGTTTGGATGCTTTGCATATATGTTTCTTAGACTATATAGAAGCAATATATACAATGATTTCAACCGTCTACCTGTTCCACTCATTGTTCTACTTGTCGAAAGTTACAAATAATGTCCTTTAAAGGATTAACAATGGGGCTCGTTGTTCACTTAAACTTGAAGAACAATGAATTGGCGACTTGTACTGTTTGGATGCTTTGCATATATGTTTCTTAGACTATATAGATGCAATATATACAAAGATTTCATCCGTCTACCTGTTCCATTCATTGTTCTACTTGTCGAAATTTACAAATAATTTCCTTTAAAGGATTAACAATGGGGCTCGTAGTTCACTTAAACTTGAAGAACAAAAAATTGGCGAATATTACTGTTTGGATGCTTTGCATATATGTTTCTTAGACTATACAGATGCAATATATACAAAGATTTCATCCGTCTACCTGTTCCATTCATTGTTCTACTTGTCGAAATTTACAAATAATTTCCTTTAAAGGATTAACAATGGGGCTCGTTGTTCAATTAAACTTGAAGAACAATGAATTGGCGACTTGTACTGTTTGGATGCTTTGCATATATGTTTCTTACGCTATACTGAAGCAATATATACAATGATTTCAACCGTCTACCTGTTCCATTCATTGTTCTACTTGTCGAAATTTATAAATAATTTCCTTCAAAGGATTAACAATGGGGCTCGTTGTTCTCTTAAATTTGAAGAACAATAAATTGGCGAATTGTACTGTTTGGATGCTTTGCATAACTGTATCTTAGACTATATAGAAGCAATATATACAAAGATTTCAACAGTCTAACTGTTCTATTCATTGTTCTACTTGTAGAAAGTTACAAATAATTTCCCTTGCATGATTAACAATTGGGCTCGTAGTTCACTTAAACTTGAAGAACAAAAAATTGGCGAATGTTACTGTTTGGATGCTTTGCATATATGTTTCTTAGACTATATAGAAGCAATATATACAAAGATTTCAACAGTCTAACTGTTCTATTCATTGTTCTACTTGTAGAAAGTTACAAATAATTTCCCTTTCATGATTATCAATTGGGCTCGTTGTTCACTTAATCTTGAAGAACAATAAATTGGCGAATGGTACTGTTTGGATGCTTTGCATATATGTTTCTTAGACTATATAGAAGCAATATATACAATGATTTCAACCGTCTACCTGTTCCATTCCTTGTTCTACTTGTCGAAAGTTAGAAATAATTTCCTTTAAAGGATTAACAATGGGGCTCGTTGTTCACTTAAACTTGAAGAACAATGAATCGGCGACTTGTACTGTTTGGATGCTTTGCATATATGTTTCTTAGGCTATACTGAAGCAATATATACAATGATTTCAACCGTCTACCTGTTCAGTTCATTGTTCTACTTGGTGAAATTTGCAAATAATTTCCTTTAAAGGATTAACAATGGGGCTCATAGTTCACTTAAACTTGAAGAACAAAAAATTGGCGAATGGTACTGTTTGGATGCTTTGCATATATGTTACTTAGACTATATAAAAGCAATATATACAATGATTTCAACCGTCTACATTTTCCATTCATTGTTCTACTTGTTGAAATTTACAAATAATTTCCTTTAAAGGATTAACAATGGGGCTCATAGTTCACTTAAACTTGAAGAACAAAAAATTGGCGAATGTTACTTTTTGGATGCTTTGCATATATGTTTCTTAGACTATATAGAAGCAATATATATAAAGATTTCAACAGTCTAACTGTTCTATTCATTGTTCTACTTGTAGAAAGTTAGAAATAATTTCCCTTTCATGATTATCAATTGGGTTCGTTGTTCACTTAAACTTGAAGAACAAAAAATTGGCGAATTGTACTGTTTGGATGCTTTGCATATATGTTTCTTAGACAATATAGAAGCAATATATACAATGATTTCAACCGTCTACCTGTTCCATTCCTTGTTCTACTTGTCGAAAGTTACAAATAATTTCCTTTAAAGGATTAACAATGGGGCTTGTTGTGCACTTAAACTTGAAGAACAATGAATTGGCGACTTGTACTGTTTGGATGCTTTGCATATATGTTTCTTAGACTATATAGATGCAATATATACAAAGATTTCATCCGTCTACCTGTTCCATTCATTGTTCTACTTGTCGAAATTTACAAAGAATTTCCTTTAAAGGATTAACAATGGGGCTCGTAGTTCACTTAAACTCGAAGAACAAAAAATTGACGAATTGTACTTTTTGGATGCTATGCACATATGTTTCTTAGACTATATGGAAGCAATATATACAATGATTTCAACCGTCTACCTGTTCCATTCCTTGTTCTACTTGTCGAAAGTTACAAATAATTTCCTTTAAAGGATTAACAATGGGGCTCGTTGTTCACTTAAACTTGAAGAACAATGAATTGGCGACTTGTACTGTTTGGATGTTTTGCATATATGTTTCTTAGACTATATAGATGCAATATATACAAAGATTTCATCCGTCTACCTGTTCCATTCATTGTTCTACTTGTCGAAATTTACAAATAATTTCCTTTAAAGGATTAACAATGGGGCTCGTAGTTCACTTAAACTTGAAGAACAAAAAATTGGCGAATTGTACTGTTTGGATGCTTTGCACATATGTTTCTTAGACTATATAGAAGCAATATATACAATGTTTTCAACCGTCTACCTGTTCCATTCCTTGTTCTACTTGTCGAAAGTTACAAATAACTTCCTTTAAAGGATTAACAATGGGGCTCGTTGTTCACTTAAATTTGAAGAACAAAAAATTGGCGAATTGTACTGTTTGGATGATTTGCATATATGTTTCTTAGACTATATAGAAGCAATATATACAATGATTTCAGCCGTCTACCTGTTCCATTCCTTGTTCTACTTGTCGAAAGTTACAAATAATTTCCTTTAAAGGATTAACAATGGGGCTTGTTGTTCACTTAAACTTGAAGAACAATGAATTGGCGACTTGTACTGTTTGGATGCTTTGCATATATGTTTCTTAGACTATATAGATGCAATATATACAAAGATTTCATCCGTCTACCTGTTCCATTCATTGTTCTACTTGTCGAAAGTTACAAATAATTTCCTTTAAAGGATTAACAATGGGGCTCGTTGTTCACTTAAACTTGAAGAACAATGAATCGGCGACTTGTACTGTTTGGATGCTTTGCATATATGTTTCTTAGGCTATACTGAAGCAATATATACAATGATTTCAACCGTCTACCTGTTCAGTTCATTGTTCTACTTGGTGAAATTTACAAATAATTTCCTTTAAAGGATTAACAATGGGGCTCATAGTTCACTTAAACTTGAAGAACAAAAAATTGGCGAATGGTACTGTTTGGATGCTTTGCAAATATGTTACTTAGACTATATAAAAGCAATATATACAATGGTTTCAACCGTCTACCTTTTCCATTCATTGTTCTACTTGTTGAAATTTACAAATAATTTCCTTTAAAGGATTAACAATGGGGCTCATAGTTCACTTAAACTTGAAGAACAAAAAATTGGCGAATGTTACTTTTTGGATGCTTTGCATATATGTTTCTTAGACTATATAGAAGCAATATATATAAAGATTTCAACAGTCTAACTGTTCTATTCATTGTTCTACTTGTAGAAAGTTAGAAATAATTTCCCTTTCATGATTATCAATTGGGCTCGTTGTTCACTTAAACATGAAGAACAATAAATTGGCGAATTGTACTGTTTGGATGCTTTGCATATATGTTTCTTAGACTATACTGAAGCAATATGTACATTGATTTCAACCGTCTACCTGTTCCATTCATTGTTCTACTTGTTGAAATTTACAAATAATTTCCTTTAAAGGATTAACAATGGGGCTCATAGTTCACTTAAACTTGAAGAACAAAAAATTGGCGAATTGTACTGTTTGGATGCTTTGCATATATGTTTCTTAGACAATATAGAAGCAATATATACAATGATTTCAACCGTCTACCTGTTCCATTCCTTGTTCTACTTGTCGAAAGTTACAAATAATTTCCTTTAAAGGATTAACAATGGGGCTCGTTGTTCACTTAAACTTCAAGAACAATGAATTGGCGACTTGTACTGTTTGGATGCTTTGCATATATGTTTCTTAGGCTATACTGAAGCAATATGTACATTGATTTTAACCGTCTACCTGTTCCATTCATTGTTCTACTTGTCGAAATTTACAAATAATTTCCTTTAAAGGATTAACAATGGGGCTCGTAGTTCACTTAAACTTGAAGAACAATGAATCGGCGACTTGTACTTTTTGGATGCTTTGCATATATGTTTCTTAGGCTATACTGAAGCAATATATACAATGATTTCAACCGTCTAACTGTTCTGTTCATTGTTCTACTTGTAGAAAGTTACAAATAATTTCCCTTTCATGATTATCAATTGGGCTCGTTGTGCACTTAAACTTGAAGAACAATGAATTGGCGACTTGTACTGTTTGGATGCTTTGCATATATGTTTCTTAGACTATATAGATGCAATATATACAAAGATTTCATCCGTCTACCTGTTCCATTCATTGTTCTACTTGTCGAAATTTACAAATAATTTCCTTTAAAGGATTAACAATGGGGCTCGGAGTTCACTTAAACTTGAAGAACAAAAAATTGGCGAATTGTACTGTTTGGATGCTTTGCACATATGTTTCTTAGACTATATAGAAGCAATATATACAATGATTTCAACCGTCTACCTTTTCCATTCCTTGTTCTAATTGTCGAAAGTTACAAATAATTTCCTTTAAAGGATTAACAATGGGGCTCGTTGTTCACTTAAACTTGAAGAACAATGAACTGGCGACTTGTACTGTTTGGATGCTTTGCATATATGTTTCTTAGACTATATAGATGCAATATATACAAAGATTTCATCCGTCTACCTGTTCCATTCATTGTTCTACTTGTCGAAATTTACAAATAATTTCCTTTAAAGGATTAACATTGGGGCTCGTTGTTCAATTAAACTTGAAGAACAATGAATTGGCGACTTGTACTGTTTGGATGCTTTGCATATATGTTTCTTACGCTATACTGAAGCAATATATACAATGATTTCAACCGTCTACCTGTTCCATTCATTGTTCTACTTGTCGAAATTTACAAATAATTTCCTTCAAAGGATTAACAATGGGGCTCGTAGTTCACTTAAACTTGAAGAACAAAGAATTGGCGAATGTTACTGTTTGGATGATTTGCATATATGTTTCTTAGACTATATAGAAGCAATATATACAATGATTTCAGCCGTCTACCTGTTCCATTCCTTGTTCTACTTGTCGAAAGTTACAAATAATTTCCTTTAAAGGATTAACAATGGGGCTTGTTGTGCACTTAAACTTGAAGAACAATGAATTGGCGACTTGTACTGTTTGGATGCTTTGCATATATGTTTCTTAGACTATATAGATGCAATATATACAAAGATTTCATCCGTCTACCTGTTCCATTCATTGTTCTACTTGTCGAAATTTACAAATAATTTCCTTTAAAGGATTAACAATGGGGCTCGTAGTTCACTTAAACTCGAAGAACAAAAAATTGACGAATTGTACTTTTTGGATGCTATGCACATATGTTTCTTAGACTATATGGAAGCAATAAATACAATGATTTCAACCGTCTACCTGTTCCATTCCTTGTTCTACTTGTCGAAAGTTACAAATAATTTCCTTTAAAGGATTAACAATGGGGCTCGTTGTTCACTTAAACTTGAAGAACAATGAATCGGCGACTTGTACTTTTTGGATGCTTTGCATATATGTTTCTTAGGCTATACTGAAGCAATATATACAATGATTTCAACCGTCTAACTGTTCTGTTCATTGTTCTACTTGTAGAAAGTTACAAATAATTTCCCTTTCATGATTATCAATTGGGCTCGTTGTGCACTTAAACTTGAAGAACAATAAATTGGCGACTTGTACTGTTTGGATGCTTTGCATATATGTTTCTTAGGCTATACTGAAGCAATATGTACATTGATTTTAACCGTCTACCTGTTCCATTCATTGTTCTACTTGACGAAATTTACAAATAATTTCCTTTAAAGGATTAACAATGGGGCTCGTAGTTCACTTAAACTTGAAGAACAATGAATCGGCGAATGTTACTTTTTGGATGCTTTGCATATATGTTTCTTAGACTATATAGAAGCAATATATATAAAGATTTCAACAGTCTAACTGTTCTATTCATTGTTCTACTTGTAGAAAGTTAGAAATAATTTCCCTTTCATGATTATCAATTGGGCTCGTTGTTCACTTAAACATGAAGAACAATAAATTGGCGAATTGTACTGTTTGGATGCTTTGCATATATGTTTCTTAGACTATACTGAAGCAATATGTACATTGATTTCAACCGTCTACCTGTTCCATTCATTGTTCTACTTGTTGAAATTTACAAATAATTTCCTTTAAAGGATTAACAATGGGGCTCATAGTTCACTTAAACTTGAAGAACAAAAAATTGGCGAATTGTACTGTTTGGATGCATTGCATATATGTTTCTTAGACAATATAGAAGCAATATATACAATGATTTCAACCGTCTACCTGTTCCATTCCTTGTTCTACTTGTCGAAAGTTACAAATAATTTCCTTTAAAGGATTAACAATGGGGCTCGTTGTTCACTTAAACTTGAAGAACAATGAATTGGCGACTTGTACTGTTTGGATGCTTTGCATATATGTTTCTTAGGCTATACTGAAGCAATATGTACATTGATTTTAACCGTCTACCTGTTCCATTCATTGTTCTACTTGTCGAAATTTACAAATAATTTCCTTTAAAGGATTAACAATGGGGCTCGTAGTTCACTTAAACTTGAAGAACAATGAATCGGCGACTTGTACTTTTTGGATGCTTTGCATATATGTTTCTTAGGCTATACTGAAGCAATATATACAATGATTTCAACCGTCTAACTGTTCTGTTCATTGTTCTACTTGTAGAAAGTTACAAATAATTTCCCTTTCATGATTATCAATTGGGCTCGTTGTGCACTTAAACTTGAAGAACAATGAATTGGCGACTTGTACTGTTTGGATGCTTTGCATATATGTTTCTTAGACTATATAGATGCAATATATACAAAGATTTCATCCGTCTACCTGTTCCATTCATTGTTCTAGTTGTCGAAATTTACAAATAATTTCCTTTAAAGGATTAACAATGGGGCTCATTGTTCACTTAAACTTGAAGAACAAAAAATTGGCGAATGGTACTGTTTGGATGCTTTGCATATATGTTTCTTAGACTATATGGAAGCAATGTATACAAAGATTTCAACCGTCTGTGTGTTCCAATCATTGTTCTACTTGTCGAAATTTAGAAATAATTTCCTTTAAAGGATTAACAATGGGGCTCGTTGTTCACTTAAACTTGAAGAACAAAAAATTGGCGAACGTTACTTTTTGGATGCTTTGCATATATGTTTCTTAGACTATATAGAAGCAATATATACAAAGATTTCAACAGTCTAACTGTTCTGTTCATTGTTCTACTTGTAGAAAGTTAGAAATAATTTCCCTTTCATGATTATCAATTGGGCTCGTTGTTCACTTAAACTTGAAGAACAATAAATTGGCGACTTGTACTGTTTGGATGCTTTGCATATATGTTTCTTACGCTATACTGAAGCAATATATACAATGATTTCAACCGTCTAACTGTTCTGTTCATTGTTCTACTTGTAGAAAGTTACAAATAATTTCCCTTTCATGATTATCAATTGGGCTCGTTGTGCACTTAAACTTGAAGAACAATAAATTGGCGACTTGTACTGTTTGGATGCTTTGCATATATGTTTCTTAGGCTATAATGAAGCAATATATACAATGATTTCAACCGTCTACCTGTTCCATTCCTTGTTCTACTTGTCGAAAGTTACAAATAATTTCCTTTAAAGGATTAACAATGGGGCTCGTTGTTCACTTAAACTTGAAGAACAATGAATCGGCGACTTGTACTGTTTGGATGCTTTGCATATATGTTTCTTAGGCTATACTGAAGCAATATATACAATGATTTCAACCGCCTACCTGTTCAGTTTATTGTTCTACTTGGTGAAATTAACAAATAATTTCCTTTAAAGGATTAATAATGGGGCTCATAGTTCACTTAAACTTGAAGAACAAAAAATTGGCGAATGGTACTGTTTGGATGCTTTGCATATATGTTTCTTAGACTATATAGAAGCAATATATACAATGATTTCAACCGTCTACCTGTTCCACTCATTGTTCTACTTGTCGAAAGTTACAAATAATGTCCTTTAAAGGATTAACAATGGGGCTCGTTGTTCACTTAAACTTGAAGAACAATGAATTGGCGACTTGTACTGTTTGGATGCTTTGCATATATGTTTCTTAGACTATATAGATGCAATATATACAAAGATTTCATCCGTCTACCTGTTGCATTCATTGTTCTACTTGTCGAAATTTACAAATAATTTCCTTTAAAGGATTAACAATGGGGCTCGTAGTTCACTTAAACTTGAAGAACAAAAAATTGGCGAATTGTATTGTTTGGATGCTTTGCATATATGTTTCTTAGACTATACAGATGCAATATATACAAAGATTTCATCCGTCTACCTGTTCCATTCATTGTTCTACTTGTCGAAATTTACAAATAATTTCCTTTAAAGGATTAACAATGGGGCTCGTTGTTCAATTAAACTTGAAGAACAATGAATTGGCGACTTGTACTGTTTGGATGCTTTGCATATATGTTTCTTACGCTATACTGAAGCAATATATACAATGATTTCAACCGTCTACCTGTTCCACTCATTGTTCTACTTGTCGAAAGTTACAAATAATTTCCTTTAAAGGATTAACAATGGGGCTCGTTGTTCACTTAAACTTGAAGAACAATGAATCGCCGACTTGTACTGTTTGGATGCTTTGCATATATGTTTCTTAGACCATATAGAAGCAATATATACAAAGATTTCAACAGTCTAACTGTTCTGTTCATTGTTCTACTTGTAGAAAGTTACAAATAATTTCCCTTTCATGATTATCAATTGGGCTCGTTGTTCACTTAATCTTGAAGAACAATAAATTGGCGAATGGTACTGTTTGGATGCTTTGCATATATGTTTCTTAGACTATATAGAAGCAATATATACAATGATTTCAACCGTCTACCTGTTCCACTCATTGTTCTACTTGTCGAAAGTTACAAATAATGTCCTTTAAAGGATTAACAATGGGGCTCGTTGTTCACTTAAACTTGAAGAACAATGAATTGGCGACTTGTACTGTTTGGATGCTTTGCATATATGTTTCTTAGACTATATAGATGCAATATATACAAAGATTTCATCCGTCTACCTGTTCCATTCATTGTTCTACTTGTCGAAATTTACAAATAATTTCCTTTAAAGGATTAACAATGGGGCTCGTAGTTCACTTAAACTTGAAGAACAAAAAATTGGCGAATATTACTGTTTGGATGCTTTGCATATATGTTTCTTAGACTATATAGATGCAATATATACAAAGATTTCATCCGTCTACCTGTTCCATTCATTGTTCTACTTGTTGAAATTTACAAATAATTTCCTTTAAAGGATTAACAATGGGGCTCATAGTTCACTTAAACTTGAAGAACAAAAAATTGGCGAATGTTACTTTTTGGATGCTTTGCATATATGTTTCTTAGACTATATAGAAGCAATATATATAAAGATTTCAACAGTCTAACTGTTCTATTCATTGTTCTACTTGTAGAAAGTTAGAAATAATTTCCCTTTCATGATTATCAATTGGGCTCGTTGTTCACTTAAACATGAAGAACAATAAATTGGCGAATTGTACTGTTTGGATGCTTTGCATATATGTTTCTTAGACTATACTGAAGCAATATGTACATTGATTTCAACCGTCTACCTGTTCCATTCATTGTTCTACTTGTTGAAATTTACAAATAATTTCCTTTAAAGGATTAACAATGGGGCTCATAGTTCACTTAAACTTGAAGAACAAAAAATTGGCGAATTGTACTGTTTGGATGCATTGCATATATGTTTCTTAGACAATATAGAAGCAATATATACAATGATTTCAACCGTCTACCTGTTCCATTCCTTGTTCTACTTGTCGAAAGTTACAAATAATTTCCTTTAAAGGATTAACAATGGGGCTCGTTGTTCACTTAAACTTGAAGAACAATGAATTGGCGACTTGTACTGTTTGGATGCTTTGCATATATGTTTCTTAGGCTATACTGAAGCAATATGTACATTGATTTTAACCGTCTACCTGTTCCATTCATTGTTCTACTTGTCGAAATTTACAAATAATTTCCTTTAAAGGATTAACAATGGGGCTCGTAGTTCACTTAAACTTGAAGAACAATGAATCGGCGACTTGTACTTTTTGGATGCTTTGCATATATGTTTCTTAGGCTATACTGAAGCAATATATACAATGATTTCAACCGTCTAACTGTTCTGTTCATTGTTCTACTTGTAGAAAGTTACAAATAATTTCCATTTCATGATTATCAATTGGGCTCGTTGTGCACTTAAACTTGAAGAACAATGAATTGGCGACTTGTACTGTTTGGATGCTTTGCATATATGTTTCTTAGACTATATAGATGCAATATATACAAAGATTTCATCCGTCTACCTGTTCCATTCATTGTTCTAGTTGTCGAAATTTACAAATAATTTCCTTTAAAGGGTTAACAATGGGGCTCGGAGTTCACTTAAACATGAAGAACAAAAAATTGGCGAATGGTACTGTTTGGATGCTTTGCATATATGTTTCTTAGACTATATAGAAGCAATATATACAATGATTTCAACCGTCTACCTGTTCCATTCATTGTTCTACTTGTCGAAATTTACAAATAATTTCCTTTAAAGGATTAACATTGGGGCTCGTTGTTCAATTAAACTTGAAGAACAATGAATTGGCGACTTGTACTGTTTGGATGCTTTGCATATATGTTTCTTACGCTATACTGAAGCAATATATACAATGATTTCAACCGTCTAACTGTTCTGTTCATTGTTCTACTTGTAGAAAGTTACAAATAATTTCCCTTTCATGATTATCAATTGGGCTCGTTGTGCACTTAAACTTGAAGAACAATAAATTGGCGACTTGTACTGTTTGGATGCTTTGCATATATGTTTCTTAGGCTATAATGAAGCAATATATACAATGATTTCAACCGTCTACCTGTTCCATTCCTTGTTCTACTTGTCGAAAGTTACAAATAATTTCCTTTAAAGGATTAACAATGGGGCTCGTTGTTCACTTAAACTTGAAGAACAATGAATCGGCGACTTGTACTGTTTGGATGCTTTGCATATATGTTTCTTAGGCTATACTGAAGCAATATATACAATGATTTCAACCGTCTACCTGTTCAGTTTATTGTTCTACTTGGTGAAATTAACAAATAATTTCCTTTAAAGGATTAATAATGGGGCTCATAGTTCACTTAAACTTGAAGAACAAAAAATTGGCGAATGGTACTGTTTGAATGCTTTGCATATATGTTTCTTAGACTATATAGAAGCAATATATACAATGATTTCAACCGTCTACCTGTTCCACTCATTGTTCTACTTGTCGAAAGTTACAAATAATGTCCTTTAAAGGATTAACAATGGGGCTCGTTGTTCACTTAAACTTGAAGAACAATGAATTGGCGACTTGTACTGTTTGGATGCTTTGCATATATGTTTCTTAGACTATATAGATGCAATATATACAAAGATTTCATCCGTCTACCTGTTGCATTCATTGTTCTACTTGTCGAAATTTACAAATAATTTCCTTTAAAGGATTAACAATGGGGCTCGTAGTTCACTTAAACTTGAAGAACAAAAAATTGGCGAATTGTATTGTTTGGATGCTTTGCATATATGTTTCTTAGACTATACAGATGCAATATATATAAAGATTTCATCCGTCTACCTGTTCCATTCATTGTTCTACTTGTCGAAATTTACAAATAATTTCCTTTAAAGGATTAACAATGGGGCTCGTTGTTCAATTAAACTTGAAGAACAATGAATTGGCGACTTGTACTGTTTGGATGCTTTGCATATATGTATCTTACGCTATACTGAAGCAATATATACAATGATTTCAACCGTCTACCTGTTCCATTCATTGTTCTACTTGTCGAAATTTATAAATAATTTCCTTCAAAGGATTAACAATGGGGCTCGTTGTTCTCTTAAATTTGAAGAACAATAAATTGGCGAATTGTACTGTTTGGATGCTTTGCATAACTGTATCTTAGACTATATAGAAGCAATATATACAAAGATTTCAACAGTCTAACTGTTCTATTCATTGTTCTACTTGTAGAAAGTTACAAATAATTTCCCTTTCATGATTATCAATTGGGCTCGTTGTTCACTTAAACATGAAGAACAATAAATTGGCGAATTGTACTGTTTGGATGCTTTGCATATATGTTTCTTAGACTATATAGAAGCAATATATACAATGATTTCAACCGTCTACCTGTTCCATTCCTTGTTCTACTTGTCGAAAGTTACAAATAATTTCCTTTAAAGGATTAACAATTGGGCTCGTTGTTCACTTAAACTTGAAGAACAATGAATTGGCGACTTGTACTGTTTGGATGCTTTGCATATATGTTTCTTAGACTATATAGATGCAATATATACAAAGATTTCATCCGTCTACCTGTTCCATTCATTGTTCTACTTGTTGAAATTTACAAATAATTTCCTTTAAAGGATTAACAATGGGGCTCATAGTTCACTTAAACTTGAAGAACAAAAAATTGGCGAATGTTACTTTTTGGATGCTTTGCATATATGTTTCTTAGACTATATAGAAGCAATATATATAAAGATTTCAACAGTCTAACTGTTCTATTCATTGTTCTACTTGTAGAAAGTTAGAAATAATTTCCCTTTCATGATTATCAATTGGGCTCGTTGTTCACTTAAACATGAAGAACAATAAATTGGCGAATTGTACTGTTTGGATGCTTTGCATATATGTTTCTTAGACTATACTGAAGCAATATGTACATTGATTTCAACCGTCTACCTGTTCCATTCATTGTTCTACTTGTTGAAATTTACAAATAATTTCCTTTAAAGGATTAACAATGGGGCTCGTAGTTCACTTAAACTTGAAGAACAATGAATCGGCGACTTGTACTTTTTGGATGCTTTGCATATATGTTTCTTAGGCTATACTGAAGCAATATATACAATGATTTCAACCGTCTAACTGTTCTGTTCATTGTTCTACTTGTAGAAAGTTACAAATAATTTCCATTTCATGATTATCAATTGGGCTCGTTGTGCACTTAAACTTGAAGAACAATGAATTGGCGACTTGTACTGTTTGGATGCTTTGCATATATGTTTCTTAGACTATATAGATGCAATATATACAAAGATTTCATCCGTCTACCTGTTCCATTCATTGTTCTAGTTGTCGAAATTTACAAATAATTTCCTTTAAAGGATTAACAATGGGGCTCGGAGTTCACTTAAACATGAAGAACAAAAAATTGGCGAATGGTACTGTTTGGATGCTTTGCATATATGTTTCTTAGACTATATAGAAGCAATATATACAATGATTTCAACCGTCTACCTGTTCCATTCATTGTTCTACTTGTCGAAATTTACAAATAATTTCCTTTAAAGGATTAACATTGGGGCTCGTTGTTCAATTAAACTTGAAGAACAATGAATTGGCGACTTGTACTGTTTGGATGCTTTGCATATATGTTTCTTACGCTATACTGAAGCAATATATACAATGATTTCAACCGTCTAACTGTTCTGTTCATTGTTCTACTTGTAGAAAGTTACAAATAATTTCCCTTTCATGATTATCAATTGGGCTCGTTGTGCACTTAAACTTGAAGAACAATAAATTGGCGACTTGTACTGTTTGGATGCTTTGCATATATGTTTCTTAGGCTATAATGAAGCAATATATACAATGATTTCAACCGTCTACCTGTTCCATTCCTTGTTCTACTTGTCGAAAGTTACAAATAATTTCCTTTAAAGGATTAACAATGGGGCTCGTTGTTCACTTAAACTTGAAGAACAATGAATCGGCGACTTGTACTGTTTGGATGCTTTGCATATATGTTTCTTAGGCTATACTGAAGCAATATATACAATGATTTCAACCGTCTACCTGTTCAGTTTATTGTTCTACTTGGTGAAATTAACAAATAATTTCCTTTAAAGGATTAATAATGGGGCTCATAGTTCACTTAAACTTGAAGAACAAAAAATTGGCGAATGGTACTGTTTGGATGCTTTGCATATATGTTTCTTAGACTATATAGAAGCAATATATACAATGATTTCAACCGTCTACCTGTTCCACTCATTGTTCTACTTGTCGAAAGTTACAAATAATGTCCTTTAAAGGATTAACAATGGGGCTCGTTGTTCACTTAAACTTGAAGAACAATGAATTGGCGACTTGTACTGTTTGGATGCTTTGCATATATGTTTCTTAGACTATATAGATGCAATATATACAAAGATTTCATCCGTCTACCTGTTGCATTCATTGTTCTACTTGTCGAAATTTACAAATAATTTCCTTTAAAGGATTAACAATGGGGCTCGTAGTTCACTTAAACTTGAAGAACAAAAAATTGGCGAATTGTATTGTTTGGATGCTTTGCATATATGTTTCTTAGACTATACAGATGCAATATATACAAAGATTTCATCCGTCTACCTGTTCCATTCATTGTTCTACTTGTCGAAATTTACAAATAATTTCCTTTAAAGGATTAACAATGGGGCTCGTTGTTCAATTAAACTTGAAGAACAATGAATTGGCGACTTGTACTGTTTGGATGCTTTGCATATATGTTTCTTACGCTATACTGAAGCAATATATACAATGATTTCAACCGTCTACCTGTTCCATTCATTGTTCTACTTGTCGAAATTTATAAATAATTTCCTTCAAAGGATTAACAATGGGGCTCGTTGTTCTCTTAAATTTGAAGAACAATAAATTGGCGAATTGTACTGTTTGGATGCTTTGCATAACTGTATCTTAGACTATATAGAAGCAATATATACAAAGATTTCAACAGTCTAACTGTTCTATTCATTGTTCTACTTGTAGAAAGTTACAAATAATTTCCCTTTCATGATTATCAATGGGGCTCATTGTTCACTTAAACTTGAAGAACAATAAATTGGCGAATGGTACTGTTTGGATGCTTTGCATATATATTTCTGAGACTATATAGAAGCAATATATACAAAGATTTCAACAGTCTAACTGTTCTGTTCATTGTTCTACTTGTAGAAAGTTACAAATAATTTCCCTGGCATGATTAACAATTGCGCTCGTAGTTCACTTAAACTTGAAGAACAAAAAATTGGCGAATGTTACTGTTTGGATGCTTTGCATATATGTTTCTTAGACTATATAGAAGCAATATATACAAAGATTTCAACAGTCTAACTGTTCTATTCATTGTTCTACTTGTAGAAAGTTACAAATAATTTCCCTTTCATGATTATCAATTGGGCTCGTTGTTCACTTAAACTTGAAGACCAATAAATTGGCGAATGGTACTGTTTGGATGCTTTGCATATATGTTTCTTAGACTATATAGAAGCAATATATACAATGATTTCAACCGTCTACCTGTTCCATTCCTTGTTCTACTTGTCGAAAGTTACAAATAATTTCCTTTAAAGGATTAACAATTGGGCTCGTTGTTCACTTAAACTTGAAGAACAATGAATTGGCGACTTGTACTGTTTGGATGCTTTGCATATATGTTTCTTAGACTATATAGATGCAATATATACAAAGATTTCATCCGTCTACCTGTTCCATTCATTGTTCTACTTGTCGAAATTTACAAATAATTTCCTTTAAAGGATTAACAATGGGGCTCGTAGTTCACTTAAACTTGAAGAACAAAAAATTGGCGAATTGTACTGTTTGGATGCTTTGCACATATGTTTCTTAGACTATATAGAAGCAATATATACAATGATTTCAGCCGTCTACCTGTTCCATTCCTTGTTCTACTTGTCGAAAGTTACAAATAATTTCCTTTAAAGGATTAACAATGGGGCTTGTTGTTCACTTAAACTTGAAGAACAATGAATTGTCGACTTGTACTGTTTGGATGCTTTGCATATATGTTTCTTAGACTATATAGATGCAATATATACAAAGATTTCATCCGTCTACCTGTTCCATTCATTGTTCTACTTGTCGAAATTTACAAATAATTTCCTTTAAAGGATTAACAATGGGGCTCGTAGTTCACTTAAACTCGAAGAACAAAAAATTGACGAATTGTACTTTTTGGATGCTATGCACATATGTTTCTTAGACTATATGGAAGCAATATATACAATGATTTCAACCGTCTACCTGTTCCATTCCTTGTTCTACTTGTCGAAAGTTACAAATAATTTCCTTTAAAGGATTAACAATGGGGCTCGTTGTTCACTTAAACTTGAAGAACAATGAATCGGCGACTTGTACTGTTTGGATGCTTTGCATATATGTTTCTTAGGCTATACTGAAGCAATATATACAATGATTTCAACCGTCTACCTGTTCAGTTCATTGTTCTACTTGTTGAAATTTACAAATAATTTCCTTTAAAGGATTAACAATGGGGCTCATAGTTCACTTAAACTTGAAGAACAAAAAAATGGCGAATGTTACTTTTTGGATGCTTTGCATATATGTTTCTTAGACTATATAGAAGCAATATATACAAAGATTTCAACAGTCTAACTGTTCTGTTCATTGTTCTACTTGTAGAAAGTTACAAATAATTTCCCTTTCATGATTATCAATTGGGCTCGTTGTTCACTTAAACTTGAAGAACAATAAATTGGCGACTTGTACTGTTTGGATGCTTTGCATATATGTTTCTTAGGCTATAATGAAGCAATATATACAATGATTTCAACCGTCTACCTGTTCCATTCCTTGTTCTACTTGTCGAAAGTTACAAATAATTTCCTTTAAATGATTAACAATGGGGCTCGTTGTTCACTTAAACTTGAAGAACAATGAATCGGCGACTTGTACTGTTTGGATGCTTTGCATATATGTTTCTTAGGCTATACTGAAGCAATATATACAATGATTTCAACCGTCTACCTGTTCAGTTCATTGTTCTACTTGGTGAAATTTACAAATAATTTCCTTTAAAGGATTAACAATGGGGCTCATAGTTCACTTAAACTTGAAGAACAAAAAATTGGCGAATGGTACTGTTTGGATGCTTTGCATATATGTTACTTAGACTATATAAAAGCAATATATACAATGATTTCAACCGTCTACCTTTTCCATTCATTGTTCTACTTGTCGAAAGTTACAAATAATTTCCTTTAAAGGATTAACAATTGGGCTCGTTGTTCACTTAAACTTGAAGAACAATGAATTGGCGACTTGTACTGTTTGGATGCTTTGCATATATGTTTCTTAGACTATATAGAAGCAATATATACAATGATTTCAACCGTCTACCTGTTCCATTCATTGTTCTACTTGTCGAAAATTACAAATAATTTCCGATAAAGGATTAACCATTGGGGCTCATTGTTCACTTAAACTTGAAGACCAAAAAATTGGCAAATTGTACTGTTTGGATGCTTTGCGTACATGTTTCTTAGACTATATGGAAGCAATATATACAAAGATTTCAACCGTCTACGTGTTCCAATCATTGTTCTACTTGTCGAAATTTACAAATAATTTCCTTTAAAGGATTAACAATGGGGCTCGTTGTTCACTTAAACTTGAAGAACAATAAATTGGCGAATTGTACTGTTTGGATGCTTTGCATATATGTTTCTTAGACTATATAGAAGCAATATATACAAAGATTTCAACCGTCTACCTGTTCCATTCATTGTTCTACTTGTCGAAATTTACAAATAATTTCCTTTAAAGGATTAACAATGGGGCTCGTAGTTCACTTAAACTCGAAGAACAAAAAATTGACGAATTGTACTTTTTGGATGCTATGCACATATGTTTCTTAGACTATATGGAAGTAATATATACAATGATTTCAACCGTCTACCTGTTCCATTCCTTGTTCTACTTGTCGAAAGTTACAAATAATTTCCCTTTCATGATTATCAATCGGGCTCGTTGTTCACTTAAACTTGAAGAACAATAAATTGGCGAATGGTACTGTTTAGATGCTTTGCATATATGTTTCTTAGACTATATAGAAGCAATATATACAATGATTTCAACCGTCTACCTGTTCCATTCATTGTTCTACTTGTCGAAAGTTACAATTAATTTCCGTTAAAGGATTAACAATGGGGATCGTAGTTTACTTAATCTTGAGGAACAAAAAATTGGCGAATTGTACTGTTTGGATGCTTTGCATATATGTTTCTTAGACTATATAGAAGCAATATATACAATGATTTCAACCGTCTACCTGTTCCATTCCTTGTTCTACTTGTCGAAAGTTACAAATAATTTCCTTTAAAGGATTAACAATGGGGCTCGTAGTTCACTTAAACTTGAAGAACAAAAAATTGGCGAATTGTACTGTTTGGATGCTTTGCATATATGTTTCTTAGACTATATGGAAGCAATATATACAATGATTTCAACCGTCTACCTGTTCCATTCCTTGTTCTACTTGTCGAAAGTTACAAATAATTTCCTTTAAAGGATTAACAATGGGGCTCGTTGTTCACTTAAACTTGAAGAACAATAAATTGGGGAATTGTACTGTTTGGATGCTTTGCATATATGTTTCTTAGACTATATAGAAGCAATATATACAAAGATTTCAACCGTCTACCTGTACCATTCATTGTTCTGCTTGTCGAAAATTACAAATAATTTCCTTTAAAGGATTAACAATGGGGCTCGTAGTTCACTTAAACTTGAAGAACAATAAATTGGCAAATTGTACTGTTTGGATGCTTTGCGTACATGTTTCTTAGACTATATGGAAGCAATATATGCAAAGATTTCAACCGTCTACGTGTTCCAATCATTGTTCTACTTGTCGAAATTTACAAATAATTTCCTTTAAAGGATTAACAATGGGGCTCGTTGTTCACTTAAACTTGAAGAACAATAAATTGGGGAATTGTACTGTTTGGATGCTTTGCATATATGTTTCTTAGACTATATAGAAGCAATATATACAAAGATTTCAACCGTCTACCTGTACCATTCATTGTTCTGCTTGTCGAAAATTACAAATAATTTCCTTTAAAGGATTAACAATGGGGCTCGTAATTCACTTAAACTTGAAGAACAATAAATTCGCGAATGGTACTTTTTGGATGCTTTATATGTATGTTTCTTAGACTATATAAAAGCAATATATACAAAGATTTCAACCGTCTACCTGTACCATTCATTGTTCTGCTTGTCGAAAGTTACAAATAATTCCCTTTAAAGGATTAACAATGGGGCTCGTTGTTCACTTAAACTTGAAGAACAACGAATTGGCGACTTGTACTGTTTGGATGCTTTGCATATATGTTTCTTAGACTATATAGATGCAATATATAAAATGATTTCAACCGTCTACCTGTTCCATTCCTTGTTCTACTTGTCGAAAGTTACAAATAATTTCCTTTAAAGGATTAACAATGGGGCTCGTTGTTCACTTAAACTTGAAGAACAATGAATTGGCGACTTGTACTGTTTGGATGCTTTGCATATATGTTTCTTAGGCTATAATGAAGCAATATATACAATGATTTCAACCGTCTACCTGTTCCATTCATTGTTCTACTTGTTGAAATTTACAAATAATTTCCTTTAAAGGATTAACAATGGGGCTCATAGTTCACTTAAACTTGAAGAACAAAAAATTGGCGAATGGTACTGTTTGGAAGCTTTGCATATATGTTTCTTAGACTATATAAAAGCAATATATACAATGATTTCAACCGTCTACCTTTTCCATTCATTGTTCTCCTCGTCGAAAGTTACAAATAATTTCCGTTAAAGGATTAACAATTGGGCTCGTAGTTCACTTAAACTTGAAGAACAAAAAATTGGCGAATGTTCCTGTTTGGATGCTTTGCATATATGTTTCTTAGACCATATAGAAGCAATATATACAAAGATTTCAACAGTCTAACTGTTCTATTCATTGTTCTACTTGTAGAAAGTTACAAATAATTTCCCTTTCATGATTATCAATTGGGCTCGTTGTTCACTTAAACTTGAAGAACAATAAATTGGCGAATGGTACTGTTTGGATGCTTTGCATATATGTTTCTTAGACTATATAGAAGCAATATATACAATGATTTCAACCGTCTACCTGTTCCATTCCTTGTTCTACTTGTCGAAAGTTACAAATAATTTCCTTTAAAGGATTAACAATGGGGCTCGTTGTTCACTTAAACTTGAAGAACAAAAAATTGGCGAACGGTACTTTTTGGATGCTTTGCATATATGTTTCTTATATTATATAGAAGCAATATATACAAAGATTTCAACCGTCTACCTGTTCCATTCATTGTTCTACTTGTCGAAAATTACAAATAATTTCCGATAAAGGATTAACCATTGGGGCTCATTGTTCACTTACACTTGAAGAACAAAAAATTGGCGATTGGTACTGTTTGGATGCTTTGCGTACATGTTTCTTAGACTATATGGAAGCAATATATACAAAGATTTCAACCGTCTACGTGTTCCAATCATTGTTCTACTTGTCGAAATTTACAAATAATTTCCTTTAAAGGATTAACAATGGGGCTCGTTGTTCACTTAAACTTGAAGAACAAAAAATTGGCGATTGGTACTGTTTGGATGCTTTGCATATATGTTTCTTAGACTATATAGAAGCAATATATACATTGATTTCAACCGTCTACCTGTTCCATTCATTGTTCTACTTGTCGCAAGTTACAAATAAATTCCGTTAAAATATTAACAATGGGGCTCGTAGTTCACTTAAACTTGAAGATCAAATAATTGGCGAATTGTACTGTTTGGATGATTTGCATATATGTTTCTTAGACTATATAGAAGCAATATATACAGTGATTTCAACCGTCTACCTGTTCCATTCATTGTTCTACTTGTCGAAAGTTACAAATAATTTCCGTTAAGGGATTAACAATGGGGATCGTAGTTTACTTAAACTTGAAGAACCAGAAATTGGCGAATTGTACTGTTTGGATGCTTTGCATATATGTTTCTTAGACTATATAGAAGCAATATATACAATGATTTCAACCGTGTACCTGTTCCATTCATTGTTCTACTTGTCGAAAATTACAAATAATTTCCGATAAAGGATTAACCATTGGGGCTCATTGTTCACTTAAACTTGAAGACCAAAAAATTGGCAAATTGTACTGTTTGGATGCTTTGCGTACATGTTTCTTAGACTATATGGAAGCAATATATACAAAGATTTCAACCGTCTACGTGTTCCAATCATTGTTCTACTTGTCGAAATTTACAAATAATTTCCTTTAAAGGATTAACAATGGGGCTCGTTGTTCACTTAAACTTGAAGAACAATAAATTGGCGAATTGTACTGTTTGGATGCTTTGCATATATGTTTCTTAGACTATATAGAAGCAATATATACAAAGATTTCAACCGTCTACCTGTTCCATTCATTGTTCTACTTGTCGAAATTTACAAATAATTTCCTTTAAAGGATTAACAATGGGGCTCGTAGTTCACTTAAACTCGAAGAACAAAAAATTGACGAATTGTACTTTTTGGATGCTATGCACATATGTTTCTTAGACTATATGGAAGTAATATATACAATGATTTCAACCGTCTACCTGTTCCATTCCTTGTTCTACTTGTCGAAAGTTACAAATAATTTCCCTTTCATGATTATCAATCGGGCTCGTTGTTCACTTAAACTTGAAGAACAATAAATTGGCGAATGGTACTGTTTAGATGCTTTGCATATATGTTTCTTAGACTATATAGAAGCAATATATACAATGATTTCAACCGTCTACCTGTTCCATTCATTGTTCTACTTGTCGAAAGTTACAATTAATTTCCGTTAAAGGATTAACAATGGGGATCGTAGTTTACTTAATCTTGAGGAACAAAAAATTGGCGAATTGTACTGTTTGGATGCTTTGCATATATGTTTCTTAGACTATATAGATGCAATATATACAATGATTTCAACCGTCTACCTGTTCCATTCCTTGTTCTACTTGTCGAAAGTTACAAATAATTTCCTTTAAAGGATTAACAATGGGGCTCGTAGTTCACTTAAACTTGAAGAACAAAAAATTGGCGAATTGTACTGTTTGGATGCTTTGCATATATGTTTCTTAGACTATTTAGAAGCAATATATAGAAAGATTTCACCCGTCTACCTGTACTATTCATTGTTCTACTTGTAGAAAGTTACAAATAATTTTCGTTTCATGATTATCAATGGGGCTCGTTGATCACTTAAAGTTGAAGAACAAAAAATTGGCGAATGGTACTGTTTGGATGCTTTGCATATATGTCTCTTAGACTATATAGAAGCAATATATACATTGATTTCAACCGTCTACCTGTTCCATTCATTGTTCTACTTGTCGCAAGTTACAAATAATTTCCGTTAAAGTATTAACAATGGGGCGCGTAGTTCACTTAAACTTGAAGATCAAATAATTGGCGAATTGTACTGTTTGGATGATTTGCAGATATGTTTCTTAGACTATATAGAAGCAATATATACAATGATTTCAACCGTCTACCTGTTCCATTCATTGTTCTACTTGTAGAAAGTTACAAATAATTTCCTTTAAGGGATTAACAATGGAGATCGGAGTTTACTTAAACTTGAAGAACAATAAATTGGCGAATTGTACTGTTTGGATGCTTTGCATATATGTTTCTTAGACTATATAGAAGCAATATATACAAAGATTTCAACCGTTTACCTGTTCCATTCATTGTTCCACTTGTCGAAAGTTACAAATAATTTCCGATAAAGGGTTAACCATTGGGGCTCATTGTTCACTTAAACTTGAAGAACAAAAAATTGGCGAATTGTACTGTTTGGATGCTTTGCACATATGTTTCTTTGACTATTTAGAACCAATATATAGAAAGATTTCACCCGTCTACCTGTACTATTCATCGTACTACTTGTAGAAAGTCACAAATAATTTCCATTTCATGATTATCAATGGGGCTCGTTGTTCTCTTAAACTTGAAGAACAAAAAATTGGCGAACGGTACTGTTTGGATGCTTTGCATATATGTTTCTTAGACTATATAGAAGCAATATATACAAAGAATTCAACCGTCTACCTGTTCCATTCATTGTTCTACTTGTCGAAAGTTACAAATAATTTCCGATAAAGGATTAACCATTGGAGCTCATTGTTCACTTAAACTTGAAGACCAAAAAATTGGCAAATGGTACTGTTTGGATGCTTTGCGTACATGTTTCTTAGACTATATGGAAGCAATATATACAAAGATTTCAACCGTCTACGTGTTCCAATCATTGTTCTACTTGTCGAAATTTACAAATAATTTCCTTTAAAGGATTAACAATGGGGCTCGTTGTACAGTTAAACTTGAAGAACAATAAATTGGCGAATTGTACTGTTTGGATGCTTTGCATATATGTTTCTTAGACTATATAGAAGCAATATATACAAAGAATTCAACCGTCTACCTGTTCCATTCATTGTTCTACTTGTCGAAAGTTACAAATAATTTCCGATAAAGGATTAACCATTGGGGCTCATTGTTCACTTAAACTTGAAAAACAAAAAATTGGCGAATTGTACTGTTTGGATGCTTTGCATATATGTTTCTTAGACTATATGGAAGCAATATATACAATGATTTCAACCGTCCACCTATTCCATTCATTGTTCTACTTGTCGAAAATTACAAATAATTTCCGATAAAGGATTAACCATTGGAGCTCATTGTTCACTTAAACTTGAAGACCAAAAAATTGGCAAATGGTACTGTTTGGATGCTTTGCGTACATGTTTCTTAGACTATATGGAAGCAATATATACAAAGATTTCAACCGTCTACGTGTTCCAATCATTGTTCTACTTGTCGAAATTTACAAATAATTTCCTTTAAAGGATTAACAATGGGGCTCGTTGTTCACTTAAACTTGAAGAACAATAAATTGGGGAATTGTACTGTTTGGATGCTTTGCATATATGTTTCTTAGACTATATAGAAGCAATATATACAAAGATTTCAACCGTCTACCTGTACCATTCATTGTTCTGCTTGTCGAAAATTACAAATAATTTCCTTTAAAGGATTAACAATGGGGCTCGTAGTTCACTTAAACTTGAAGAACAATAAATTGGCAAATTGTACTGTTTGGATGCTTTGCGTACATGTTTCTTAGACTATATGGAAGCAATATATGCAAAGATTTCAACCGTCTACGTGTTCCAATCATTGTTCTACTTGTCGAAATTTACAAATAATTTCCTTTAAAGGATTAACAATGGGGCTCGTTGTTCACTTAAACATGAAGAACAAAAAATTGGCGAATTGTACTGTTTGGATGCTTTGCATATATGTTTCGTAGGCTATATAGAAGCAATATATACAATGATTTCAACCGTCTACCTGATCCATTCATTGTTCTACATGTCGAAAGTTACAAATAATTTCCTTTAAAGGATTAACAATGGGGCTCGTTGTTCACTTAAACTTGAAGAACAATGAATTGGCGACTTGTACTGTTTGGATGCTTTGCATATATGTTTCTTAGGCTATACTGAAGCAATATGTACATTGATTTCAACCGTCTACCTGTTCCATTCTATGTTCTACTTGTCGAAAATTACAAATAATTTCCGATAAAGGATTAACCATTGGGGCTCATTGTTCACTTACACTTGAAGAACAAAAAATTGGCGAATGGTACTGTTTGGATGCTTTGCGTACATGTTTCTTAGACTATATGGAAGCAATATATACAAAGATTTCAACCGTCTACGTGTTCCAATCATTGTTCTACTTGTCGAAATTTACAAATAATTTCCTTTAAGGGATTAACAATAGGGATCATAGTTTACTTAAACTTGAAGAACAAGAAATTGACGAATTTTACTGTTTGGATGCTTTGCATATATGTTTCTTAGACTATATAGAAGCAATATATACAATGATTTCAACCGTCTACCTATTCCATTCGTTGATCTACTTGCCGAAATTTACAAATAATTTCCTTTAAAGGATTAACAATGGGGCGCGTAGTTCACTTAAACTTGAAGAACAAAAAATTGGCGAATTGTACTGTTTGGATGCTTTGAATATATGTTTCTTATATTATATAGAAGCAATATATACAAATATTTCAACAGTCTACCTGTTCCATTCATTGTTCTACTTGTCGAAAATTACAAATAATTTCCGATAAAGGATTAACCATTGGAGCTCATTGTTCACTTAAACTTGAAGACCAAAAAATTGGCAAATGGTACTGTTTGGATGCTTTGCGTACATGTTTCTTAGACTATATGGAAGCAATATATACAAAGATTTCAACCGTCTACGTGTTCCAATCATTGTTCTACTTGTCGAAATTTACAAATAATTTCCTTTAAAGGATTAACAATGGGGCTCGTTGTTCACTTAAACTTGAAGAACAATAAATTGGGGAATTGTACTGTTCGGATGCTTTGCATATATGTTTCTTAGACTATATAGAAGCAATATATACATTGATTTCAACCGTCTACCTGTTCCATTCATTGTTCTACTTGTCGCAAGTTGCAAATAATTTCCTTGAAAGGATTAACAATGGGGCTCGTAGTTCACTTAAACTTGAAGAACAAAAAATTGACGAATGGTACTGTTTGGATGCTTTGCATATATGTTTCTTAGATTATATAGAAGCAATTTATACAAAGATTTCAACCGTCTACGTGTTCCAATCATTGTTCTACTTGTCGAAATTTACAAATAATTTCCTTTAAAGGATTAACAATGGGGCTCGTTGTTCACTTAAACTTGAAGAACAATAAATTGGGGAATTGTACTGTTTGGATGCTTTGCATATATGTTTCTTAGACTATATAGAAGCAATATATACAAAGATTTCAACCGTCTACCTGTACCATTCATTGTTCTGCTTGTCGAAAATTACAAATAATTTCCTTTAAAGGATTAACAATGGGGCTCGTAGTTCACTTAAACTTGAAGAACAATAAATTCGCGAATGGTACTTTTTGGATGCTTTATATGTATGTTTCTTAGACTATATAAAAGCAATATATACAAAGATTTCAACCGTCTACCTGTTCCATTCATTGTTCTTCTTGTCGAAAGTTACAAATAATTTCCGTTTCATGATTATCAGTGGGCCTCGTTGTTCACTTAAACTTGAAGAACAGAAAATTGGCGACTGGTACTGTTTGGATGCTTTGCATATATGTTTCTTAGACTATATAGAAGCAATATATACAAAGATTTCAACCGTCTACCTATTCCATTCATTGATCTACTTGTCGAAAATTACAAATAATTTCCTTTAAAGGATTAACAATGGGGCTCGTAGTTCACTTAAACTTGAAGAACAATAAATTCGCGAATGGTACTTTTTGGATGCTTTATATGTATGTTTCTTAGACTATATAAAAGCAATATATACAAAGATTTCAACCGTCAACCTGTTCCATTCATTGTTCTACTTGTCGAAAGTTACAAATAATTTCCGATAAAGGATTAACAATGGGGCTCATTGTTCACTTAAACTTGAAGGACAAGAAATTGGCGAATTGTACTGTTTGGATGCTTTGCATATATGTTTCTTGGACTATATGGAAGCAATATATACAAAGATTTCAACCGTCTACGTGTTCCAATCATTGTTCCACTTGTCGAAATTTACAAATAATTTCCTTTAAAGGATTAACAATGGGGCTCGTAGTTCACTTAAACTTGAAGAACAAAAAATTGGCGAATTGTACTGTTTGGATGCTTTACATATATGTTTCATAGACTATATAAAAGTAATATATACAATGATTTCAACCGTCTACGTGTTCCAATCATTTTTCTACTTGTTGAAATTTACAAATAATTTTCTTTAAAGGATTAACAATGGGGCTCGTTGTTCACTTAAACTTGAAGAACAAAAAAGTGGCGAATGGTACTGTTTGGATGCTTTGCATATATGTTTCTTAGACTATATAGAAGCAATATATACATTGATTTCAACCGTCTACCTGTTCCATTCATTGTTCTACTTGTCGCAAGTTACAAATAATTTCCTTTAAAGGATTAACAATGGGGATCGTAGTTTACTTAAACTTGAGGAACAAAAAATTGGCGAATGGTACTGTTTGGATGCTTTGCATATATGTTTCTTAGATTATATAGAAGCAATTTATACAAAGATTTCAACCGTCTACCTGTTCCATTCATTGTTCTACTTGTAGAAAGTTACAAATAATTTCCATTTCATGATTATCAATGGCGCTCGCTGTTTACTTAAACTTGAAGATCAAAAAATTGGCGACTGTTACTGTTTAGATGCTTTGCATATAGGTTTCTTAGACTATATAGAAGCAACATATACAATGATTTCAACCGTCTACCTGTTCCATTCATTGTTCTACTTGTCGAAAATTACAAATAATTTCCGATAAAGGATTAGCCATTGGTGCTCATTGTTCACTTACACTTGAAGAACCAAAAATTGGCGCATGGTACTGTTTGGATGCTTTGCGTACATGTTTCTTAGACTATATGGAAGCAATATATACAAAGATTTCAACCGTCTACGTGTTCCAATCATTGTTCTACTTGTCGAAATTTACAAATAATTTCCGATAAAGGATTAACCATTGGGGCTCATTGTTCACTTAAACTTGAAGAACAAAAAATTGGCGAATTGTACTGTTGGGATGCTTTGCATATATGTTTCTTAGACTATATAGAAGCAATATATACATTGATTTCAACCGTCTACCTGTTCCATTCATTGTTCTACTTGTCGCAAGTTGCAAATAATTTCCTTTAAAGGATTAACAATGGGGCTCGTAGTTCACTTAAACTTGAAGAACAAAAAATTGGCGAATTGTACTGTTCGGATGCTTTGCATATATGTTTCTTAGACTATATAGAAGCAATATATACATTGATTTCAACCGTCTACCTGTTCCATTCATTGTTCTACTTGTCGCAAGTTGCAAATAATTTCCTTTAAAGGATTAACAATGGGGCTCGTAGTTCACTTAAACTTGAAGAACAAAAAATTGACGAATGGTACTGTTTGGATGCTTTGCATATATGTTTCTTAGATTATATAGAAGCAATTTATACAAAGATTTCAACCGTCTACCTGTTCCATTCATTGTTCTACTTGTAGAAAGTTACAAATAATTTCCATTTCATGATTATCAATGGGGCTCGCTGTTCACTTAAACTTGAAGAACAAAAAATTGGCGAATTGTACTGTTTGGATGCTTTGCATATATGTTTCTTATACTATATAGAAGCAATATATACAAAGATTTCAACCGTCTACCTGTTCCATTCAATGTTCTACTTGTCGAAAGTTACAAATAATTTCCGATAAAGGATTAACAATGGGGCTCATTGTTCACTTAAACTTGAAGAACAAAAAATTGGCGAATGGTACTGTTTGGATGCTTTGCATTTATGTTTCTTAGACTATATGGAAGCAATATATACAAAGATTTCAACCGTCTGTGTGTTCCAATCATTGTTCTACTTGTCGAAAATTACAAATAATTTCTGATAAAGTATTAATCATTGGGGCTCGTAGTTCACATAAACTTGAAGAACAAAAAATTGGCGAATGGTGCTGTTTGGATGCTTTGCGTACATGTTTCTTAGACTATATGGAAGCAATATATACAAAGATTTCAACCGTCTACGTGTTCCAATCATTGTTCTACTTGTCGAAATTTACAAATAATTTCCTTTAAAGGATTAACAATGGGGCTCGTTGTTCACTTAAACTTGAAGAACAAAAAATTGGCGAATGGTACTGTTTGGATGCTTTGCATATATGTTTCTTAGACTATATAGAAGCAATATATACATTGATTTTAACCGTCTACCTGTTCCACTCATTGTTCTACTTGTCGCAATTTACAAATAATTTCCTTTAAAGGATTAACAATGGGGCTCATTGTTCACTTAAACTTGAAGAACAAAAAATTGGCGAATGGTACTGTTTGGATGCTTTGCATATATGTTTCTTAGATTATATAGAAGCAATATATACAAAGATTTCAACCGTCTACATGTTCCATTCATTGTTCTACTTGTCGAAAATTACAAATAATTTCCGATAAAGGATTAACCATTGGGGCTCATTGTTCACTTAAACTTGATGAACAAAAAATTGGCGAATGGTACTGTTTGGATGCTTTGCATATATGTTTCTTAGATTATATAGAAGTAATATATACAAAGATTTCAAACGTCTACCTGTTCCATTCATTGTTCTACTTGTCGAAAATTACAAATAATTTCCGATAAAGGATTAACAATGGGTCTCATTGTTCACTTAAACTTGAAGAACAAAAAATTGGCGAATGGTACTGTTTGGATGCTTTGCATATATGTTTCTTAGACTATATAGAAGCAATATATACATTGATTTCAACCGTCTACCAGTTCCACTCATTGTTCTACTTGTCGCAAATTACAAATAATTTCCGTTAAAGTATTAACAATGGGGCTCGTAGTTCACTTAAACATGAAGATGAAATAATTGGCGAATTGTACTGTTTGGATGCTTTGCATATATGTTTCTTAGACTATATAGAAGCAATATATACAAAGATTTCAACCGTCTACCTGTTCCATTCATTGTTCTGCTTGTCGAAAATTACAATTAATTTCCTTTAAAGGATTAACGATGGGGCTCGTAGTTCACTTAAACTTGAAGAACAAAAAATTGGCGAATGGTACTGTTTGGATGCTTTGCATATATGTTTCTTAGATTATATAGAAGCAATATATACAAAGATTTCAACCGTCTACCTGTTCCATTCATTGTTCTACTTGTCGAAATTTACAAATAATTTCCTTTAAAGGATTAACAAAGGGGCTCGTTGTTCACTTAAACTTGAAGAACAATAAATTGGCGATTTGTACTGTTTGGATGCTTTGCAAATATGTTTCTTAGACTATATAGAAACAACATATACAAAGATTTCAACCGTCTACCTGTTCTGTTCATTGTTCTACTTGTCGAAAGTTACAAATAATTTCCGATAAAGGATTAACAATGGGGCTCATTGTTCACTTAAACTTGAAGGACAAAAAATTGGCGAATTGTACTGTTTGGACGCTTTGCATATATGTTTCTTAGATTATATAGAAGCAATATATACAAAGATTTCAACCGTCTACCTGTTCCATTCATTGTTCTGCTTGTCGAAAGTTACAAATAATTTCCTTTAAAGGATTAACAATGGGACTCGTAGTTCACTTAAACTTGAAGAACAAGCAATTGGCGAATGGTACTGTTTGGATGCTTTGCATATATGTTTCTTAGACTATATGGAAGCAATATATACAAAGATTTCAACCGTCTGCGTGTTCCAATCATTGTTCTGCTTGTAGAAAGTTATAATTAATTTCCGTTAAAGGATTAACAATGGGACTCGTAGTTCACTTAAACTTGAAGAACGAAAAATTGGCGAATTGTACTGTTTGGATGCTTTGCATATATGTTTCGTAGGCTATATAGAAGCAATATATACAATGATTTCAACCGTCTACCTGATCCATTCATTGTTTTACTTGTCGAAATTTACAAATAATTTCCTTTAAAGGATTAACAATGGGGCTCGTAGTTCACTTCAACTTGAAGAACAAAAAATTGGCGAATTGTACTGTTTGGATGCTTTGCATAAGTGTTTCTTAGACTATTTAGAAGCACTATATAGAAAGATTTCACCCGTCTACCTGTACTATTCATTGTTCTACTTGTAGAACGTTACAAATAATTTCCATTTCATGATTATCAATGGGGCTCGCTGTTCACTTAAACTTGAAGATCAAAAAATTGGCGGTTGTTACTGTTTAGATGCTTTGCCTATAGGTTTCTTAGACTATATAGAAGCAACATATACAAAGATTTCAACCGTCTACCTGTTCTATTCATTGTTCTACTTGTAGAAAGTTACAAATAATTTCCGTTTCATGATTATCAATGGGGCTCGTTGTTGACTTAAACTTGAAGAACAAAAAATTGGCGAATGGTACTGTTTGGATGCTTTGCATATATGTTTCTTAGATTATATAGAAGCAATATATACAAATATTTCATCCGTCTACGTGTGCCAATCATTGTTCTACTTGTCGAAAATTACAAATAATTTCCGATAAAGGATTAACAATGGGGCTCATTGTTCACTTAAACTTGAAGAACAAAAAATTGGCGAATTGTACTGTTTGGACGCTTTGCATGTATGTTTCTTAGACTATATAGAAGCAATATATACAATGATTTCAACAGTCTACCTGTTTCATTCATTGTTCTACTTGTCGAAAGTTACAAATAAATTCCTTTAAAGGATTAACAATGGGGCTCGTAGTTCACTTAAACTTGAAGAACAAAAAATTGGCGAATGGTACTGTTTGGATGCTTTGCATATATGTTTCTTATACTATATAGAAGCAATATATACAAAGATTTCAATCGTCTACCTGTTCCATTCAATGTTCTACTTGTCGAAAGTTACAAATAATTTCCGATAAAGGATTAACAATGGGGCTCATTGTTCACTTAAACTTGAAGAACAAAAAATTGGCGAATGGTACTGTTTGGATGCTTTGCATATATGTTTCTTAGACTATATGGAAGCAATATATACAATGATTTCATCCGTCTACGTGTTCCAATCATTGTTCTACTTGCCGAAATTTACAAATAATTTCCTTTAAAGGATTAACAATGGGGCTCGTAGTTCACTTAAACTTGAAGAACAAAAAATTGGCGAATTGTACTGTTTGGATGCTTTGCATATATGTTTCTCAGACTATATAGAAGCAATATATACAATGATTTCAACCGTCTAATATTCCATTCATTCTTCTACTTGCCGAAATTTACAAATAATTTCCTTTAAAGGATTAACAATGGGGCTCGTAGTTCACTTAAACTTGAAGAGCAAAAAATTGGCGAATTGTACTGTTTGGACGCTTTGCATATATGTTTCTTGGACTATATAGAAGCAATATATACAATGATTTCAACAGTCTACCTGTTCCATTCATTGTTCTACTTGTCGAAATTTACAAATAATTTCCGATAAAGGATTAACAATGGGGCTCATTGTTCACTTAAACTTGAAGAACAAAAAATTGGCGAATGGTACAGTTTGGATGCTTTGCATATATGTTTCTTAGACTATATGGAAGCAATATATACAAAGATTTCAACCGTCTACGTGTTCCAATCATTGTTCTACTTGTAGAAAGTTACAATTAATTTCCATGAAAGGATTAACAATGGGGCTCGTAGTTCACTTAAACTTGAAGAACAAAAAATTGGCGAATTGTACTGTCTGGATGCTTTGCATATATGTTTCTTAGACTATATGGAAGCAATATATACAAAGATTTCAACCGTCTACGTGTTCCAATCATTGTTCTACTTGTAGAAAGTTAGAATTAATTTCCATTAAAGGATTAACAATGGGGCTCTTAGTTCACTTAAACTTGAAGAACAAAAAATTGACGAATTGTACTGTTTGGATGCTTTGCATATATGTTTCTTAGACTATTTAGAAGCAATATACAGAAAGGTTTCACCCGCCTACCTGTACTATTCATTGTTCTACTTGTAGAAAGTTACAAATAATTTCCATTTCATGATTATCAATGGGGCTCGCTGTTCACTTAAACTTGAAGATCAAAAAATTGGCGATTGTTACTGTTTAGATGCTTTGCATATATGTTTCTTAGATTATATAGAAGCAATATATACAAAGATTTCAACCGTCTACCTGTTCCATTCATTGTTCTACTTGTCGAAAATTACAAATAATTTCCTTTAAAGGATTAACAATGGGGCTCGTAGTTCACTTAAACTTGAAGAGCAAAAAATTGGCGAATTGTACTGTTTGGACGCTTTGCATATATGTTTCTTGGACTATATAGAAGCAATATATACAATGATTTCAACAGTCTACCTGTTCCATTCATTGTTCTACTTGTCGAAATTTACAAATAATTTCCGATAAAGGATTAACAATGGGGCTCATTGTTCACTTAAACTTGAAGAACAAAAAATTGGCGAATGGTACAGTTTGGATGCTTTGCATATATGTTTCTTAGACTATATGGAAGCAATATATACAAAGATTTCAACCGTCTACGTGTTCCAATCATTGTTCTACTTGTAGAAAGTTACAATTAATTTCCATGAAAGGATTAACAATGGGGCTCGTAGTTCACTTAAACTTGAAGAACAAAAAATTGGCGAATTGTACTGTCTGGATGCTTTGCATATATGTTTCTTAGACTATATGGAAGCAATATATACAAAGATTTCAACCGTCTACGTGTTCCAATCATTGTTCTACTTGTAGAAAGTTACAATTAATTTCCATTAAAGGATTAACAATGGGGCTCTTAGTTCACTTAAACTTGAAGAACAAAAAATTGACGAATTGTACTGTTTGGATGCTTTGCATATATGTTTCTTAGACTATTTAGAAGCAATATACAGAAAGGTTTCACCCGTCTACCTGTACTATTCATTGTTCTACTTGTAGAAAGTTACAAATAATTTCCATTTCATGATTATCAATGGGGCTCGCTGTTCACTTAAACTTGAAGATCAAAAAATTGGCGATTGTTACTGTTTAGATGCTTTGCATATATGTTTCTTAGATTATATAGAAGCAATATATACAAAGATTTCAACCGTCTACCTGTTCCATTCATTGTTCTACTTGTCGAAAATTACAAATAATTTCCGATAAAGGATTAACAATGGGGCGCATTGTTTACTTAAACTTGAAGAACAAAAAATTGGCGAATGGTACTGTTTGGATGCTTTGCATATGTGTTTCTTAGACTATATGGAAGCAATATATACAAAGATTTCAACCGTCTACGTGTTCCAATCATTGTTCTACTTGTAGAAATTTACAATTAATTTCCATTAAAGGATTAACAATGGGGCTCGTAGTTCACTTAAACTTGAAGAACAAAAAATTGGCGAATTGTACTGTTTGGATGCTTTGCATATGTTTTTCTTAGACTATATGGAAGCAATATATACAAAGATTTCAACCGTCTACGTGTTCCAATCATTGTTCTACTTGTCGAAATTTACAAATAATTTCCGATAAAGGATTAACAATGGGGCTCATTGTTCACTTAAACTTGAAGAACAAAAAATTGGCGAATGGTACAGTTTGGATGCTTTGCATATATGTTTCTTAGACTATATGGAAGCAATATATACAAAGATTTCAACCGTCTACGTGTTCCAATCATTGTTCTACTTGTAGAAAGTTACAATTAATTTCCATTAAAGGATTAACGATGGGGCTCGTAGTTCACTTAAACTTGAAGAACAAAAAATTGGCGAATTGTACTGTTTGGATGCTTTGCATAAATGTTTCTTAGACTATATAGAAGCAATATATACAATGATTTCAACAGTCTACCAGTTCCATTCATTGTTCTACTTGTCGTAATTTACAAATAATTTCCGATAAAGGATTAACAATGGGGCTCATTGTTCACTTAAACTTGAAGAACAAAAAATTGGCGAATGGTACTGTTTGGATGCTTTGCATAGATGTTTCTTAGACTATTTAGAAACAATATA
Organism: Cerceris ruficornis; assembly: GCA_963989415.1. Taxonomy (NCBI): domain Eukaryota; kingdom Metazoa; phylum Arthropoda; class Insecta; order Hymenoptera; family Crabronidae; genus Cerceris; species Cerceris ruficornis. The sequence continues at coordinate 705,173 of CAXDIW010000035.1, forward strand.
TAGAAAGATTTCACCCGTCTACCTGTACTATTCATTGTTCTACTTGTAGAAAGTTACAAATAATTTCCATTTCATGATTATCAATGGGGCTCGCTGTTCACTTAAACATGAAGATCAAAAAATTGGCGATTGTTACTGTTTAGATGCTTTGCAAATGTGTTTCTTAGATTATATAGAAGCAATATATACAAAGAATTCAAACTTCTACCTGTTCCATTCATTGTTCTACTTGTCGCAAGTTAGAAATAATTTCCGTTAAAGTATTAACAATGGGGCTCGTAGTTCACTTAAACTTGAAGAACAAATAATTGGCGAATTGTACTGTTTGGATGATTTGCATATATGTTTCTTAGACTTTATAGAAGCAATATATACAAAGATTTCAACCTTCTACCTGTTCCATTCATTGTTCTACTTGTCGAAAGTTACAAATAATTTCCGTTAATGGATTAACAACGGGGATCGTAGTTTACTTAAACTTGAAGAACAAGAAATTGGCGAATTGTACTGTTTGGATGCTTTGCATATATGTTTCTTAGACTATATAGAAGCAATATATACAATGATTTCAACCGTCTACCTATTCCATTCATTGTTCTACTTGCCGAAATTTACAAATAATTTCCTTTAAAGGATTAACAATGGGGCTCGTAGTTCACTTAAACTTGAAGAACAAAAAATTGGCGAATTGTACTGTTTGGATGCTTTGCATATATGTTTCTCAGACTATATAGAAGGAATATATACAATGATTTCAACCGTCTAATATTCCATTCATTCTTCTACTTGCCGAAATTTACAAATAATTTCCTTTAAAGGATTAACAATGGGGCTCGTAGTTCACTTAAACTTGAAGAGCAAAAAATTGGCGAATTGTACTGTTTGGACGCTTTGCATATATGTTTCTTGGACTATATAGAAGCAATATATACAATGATTTCAACAGTCTACCTGTTCCATTCATTGTTCTACTTGTCGAAATTTACAAATAATTTCCGATAAAGGATTAACAATGGGGCTCATTGTTCACTTAAACTTGAAGAACAAAAAATTGGCGAATGGTACAGTTTGGATGCTTTGCATATATGTTTCTTAGACTATATGGAAGCAATATATACAAAGATTTCAACCGTCTACGTGTTCCAATCATTGTTCTACTTGTAGAAAGTTACAATTAATTTCCATGAAAGGATTAACAATGGGGCTCGTAGTTCACTTAAACTTGAAGAACAAAAAATTGGCGAATTGTACTGTCTGGATGCTTTGCATATATGTTTCTTAGACTATATGGAAGCAATATATACAAAGATTTCAACCGTCTACGTGTTCCAATCATTGTTCTACTTGTAGAAAGTTACAATTAATTTCCATTAAAGGATTAACAATGGGGCTCTTAGTTCACTTAAACTTGAAGAACAAAAAATTGACGAATTGTACTGTTTGGATGCTTTGCATATATGTTTCTTAGACTATTTAGAAGCAATATACAGAAAGGTTTCACCCGTCTACCTGTACTATTCATTGTTCTACTTGTAGAAAGTTACAAATAATTTCCATTTCATGATTATCAATGGGGCTCGCTGTTCACTTAAACTTGAAGATCAAAAAATTGGCGATTGTTACTGTTTAGATGCTTTGCATATATGTTTCTTAGATTATATAGAAGCAATATATACAAAGATTTCAACCGTCTACCTGTTCCATTCATTGTTCTACTTGTCGAAAATTACAAATAATTTCCTTTAAAGGATTAACAATGGGGCTCGTAGTTCACTTAAACTTGAAGAGCAAAAAATTGGCGAATTGTACTGTTTGGACGCTTTGCATATATGTTTCTTGGACTATATAGAAGCAATATATACAATGATTTCAACAGTCTACCTGTTCCATTCATTGTTCTACTTGTCGAAATTTACAAATAATTTCCGATAAAGGATTAACAATGGGGCTCATTGTTCACTTAAACTTGAAGAACAAAAAATTGGCGAATGGTACAGTTTGGATGCTTTGCATATATGTTTCTTAGACTATATGGAAGCAATATATACAAAGATTTCAACCGTCTACGTGTTCCAATCATTGTTCTACTTGTAGAAAGTTACAATTAATTTCCATGAAAGGATTAACAATGGGGCTCGTAGTTCACTTAAACTTGAAGAACAAAAAATTGGCGAATTGTACTGTCTGGATGCTTTGCATATATGTTTCTTAGACTATATGGAAGCAATATATACAAAGATTTCAACCGTCTACGTGTTCCAATCATTGTTCTACTTGTAGAAAGTTACAATTAATTTCCATTAAAGGATTAACAATGGGGCTCTTAGTTCACTTAAACTTGAAGAACAAAAAATTGACGAATTGTACTGTTTGGATGCTTTGCACATATGTTTCTTAGACTATTTAGAAGCAATATACAGAAAGGTTTCACCCGTCTACCTGAACTATTCATTGTTCTACTTGTAGAAAGTTACAAATAATTTCCATTTCATGATTATCAATGGGGCTCGCTGTTCACTTAAACTTGAAGATCAAAAAATTGGCGATTGTTACTGTTTAGATGCTTTGCATATATGTTTCTTAGATTATATAGAAGCAATATATACAAAGATTTCAACCGTCTACCTGTTCCATTCATTGTTCTACTTGTCGAAAATTACAAATAATTTCCGATAAAGGATTAACAATGGGGCGCATTGTTTACTTAAACTTGAAGAACAAAAAATTGGCGAATGGTACTGTTTGGATGCTTTGCATATGTGTTTCTTAGACTATATGGAAGCAATATATACAAAGATTTCAACCGTCTACGTGTTCCAATCATTGTTCTACTTGTAGAAATTTACAATTAATTTCCATTAAAGGATTAACAATGGGGCTCGTAGTTCACTTAAACTTGAAGAACAAAAAATTGGCGAATTGTACTGTTTGGATGCTTTGCATATGTGTTTCTTAGACTATATGGAAGCAATATATACAAAGATTTCAACCGTCTACGTGTTCCAATCATTGTTCTACTTGTAGAAAGTTACAATTAATTTCCATTAAAGGATTAACAATGGGGCTCGTAGTTCACTTAAACTTGAAGAACAAAAAATTGGCGAATTGTACTGTTTGGATGCTTTGCATAAATGTTTCTTAGACTATATAGAAGCAATATATACAATGATTTCAACAGTCTACCAGTTCCATTCATTGTTCTACTTGTCGTAATTTACAAATAATTTCCGATAAAGGATTAACAATGGGGCTCATTGTTCACTTAAACTTGAAGAACAAAAAATTGGCGAATGGTACTGTTTGGATGCTTTGCATAGATGTTTCTTAGACTATTTAGAAACAATATATAGAAAGATTTCACCCGTCTACCTGTACTATTCATTGTTCTACTTGTAGAAAGTTACAAATAATTTCCATTTCATGATTATCAATGGGGCTCGCTGTTCACTTAAACATGAAGATCAAAAAATTGGCGATTGTTACTGTTTAGATGCTTTGCAAATGTGTTTCTTAGATTATATAGAAGCAATATATACAAAGAATTCAAACTTCTACCTGTTCCATTCATTGTTCTACTTGTCGCAAGTTAGAAATAATTTCCGTTAAAGTATTAACAATGGGGCTCGTAGTTCACTTAAACTTGAAGAACAAATAATTGGCGAATTGTACTGTTTGGATGATTTGCATATATGTTTCTTAGACTTTATAGAAGCAATATATACAAAGATTTCAACCTTCTACCTGTTCCATTCATTGTTCTACTTGTCGAAAGTTACAAATAATTTCCGTTAATGGATTAACAACGGGGATCGTAGTTTACTTAAACTTGAAGAACAAGAAATTGGCGAATTGTACTGTTTGGATGCTTTGCATATATGTTTCTTAGACTATATAGAAGCAATATATACAATGATTTCAACCGTCTACCTATTCCATTCATTGTTCTACTTGCCGAAATTTACAAATAATTTCCTTTAAAGGATTAACAATGGGGCTCGTAGTTCACTTAAACTTGAAGAACAAAAAATTGGCGAATTGTACTGTTTGGATGCTTTGCATATATGTTTCTCAGACTATATAGAAGCAATATATACAATGATTTCAACCGTCTAATATTCCATTCATTCTTCTACTTGCCGAAATTTACAAATAATTTCCTTTAAAGGATTAACAATGGGGCTCGTAGTTCACTTAAACTTGAAGAGCAAAAAATTGGCGAATTGTACTGTTTGGACGCTTTGCATATATGTTTCTTGGACTATATAGAAGCAATATATACAATGATTTCAACAGTCTACCTGTTCCATTCATTGTTCTACTTGTCGAAATTTACAAATAATTTCCGATAAAGGATTAACAATGGGGCTCATTGTTCACTTAAACTTGAAGAACAAAAAATTGGCGAATGGTACAGTTTGGATGCTTTGCATATATGTTTCTTAGACTATATGGAAGCAATATATACAAAGATTTCAACCGTCTACGTGTTCCAATCACTGTTCTACTTGTAGAAAGTTACAATTAATTTCCATTAAAGGATTAACAATGGGGCTCGTAGTTCACTTAAACTTGAAGAACAAAAAATTGGCGAATTGTACTGTTTGGATGCTTTGCATATATGTTTCTTAGACTATATGGAAGCAATATATACAAAGATTTCAACCGTCTACGTGTTCCAATCATTGTTCTACTTGTAGAAAGTTGCAATTAATTTCCATTAAAGGATTAACAATGGGGCTCGTAGTTCACTTATACTTGAAGTACAAAAAATTGGCGAATTGTACTGTTTGGGTGCTTTGCATATATGTTTCGTAGACTATATAGAAGCAATATATACAATGATTTCAACCGTCTACATGATCCATTCATTGTTCTACTTGTCGAAAATTTCAAATAATTTCCGATAAAGGATTAACAATGGGGCTCATTGTTCACTTAAACTTGAAGAACAAAAAATTGGCGAATTGTACTGTTTGGATGCTTTGCATATATGTTTCTTAGACTATATAGAAGCAATATATACATTGATTTCAACCGTCTACCTGTTTCATTCATTGTTCTACTTGTCGGAAGTTACAAATAATTTCCATTTCATGATTATCAATGGGGCTCGCTGTTCACTTAAACTTGAAGATCAAAAAATTGGCGATTGTTACTGTTTAGATGCTTTGCATATATGTTTCTTAGATTATATAGAAGCAATATATACAAAGATTTCAACCGTCTACCTGTTCCATTCATTGTTCTACTTGTCGAAAATTACAAATAATTTCCTTTAAAGGATTAACAATGGGGCTCGTAGTTCACTTAAACTTGAAGAGCAAAAAATTGGCGAATTGTACTGTTTGGACGCTTTGCATATATGTTTCTTGGACTATATAGAAGCAATATATACAATGATTTCAACAGTCTACCTGTTCCATTCATTGTTCTACTTGTCGAAATTTACAAATAATTTCCGATAAAGGATTAACAATGGGGCTCATTGTTCACTTAAACTTGAAGAACAAAAAATTGGCGAATGGTACAGTTTGGATGCTTTGCATATATGTTTCTTAGACTATATGGAAGCAATATATACAAAGATTTCAACCGTCTACGTGTTCCAATCATTGTTCTACTTGTAGAAAGTTACAATTAATTTCCATGAAAGGATTAACAATGGGGCTCGTAGTTCACTTAAACTTGAAGAACAAAAAATTGGCGAATTGTACTGTCTGGATGCTTTGCATATATGTTTCTTAGACTATATGGAAGCAATATATACAAAGATTTCAACCGTCTACGTGTTCCAATCATTGTTCTACTTGTAGAAAGTTACAATTAATTTCCATTAAAGGATTAACAATGGGGCTCTTAGTTCACTTAAACTTGAAGAACAAAAAATTGACGAATTGTACTGTTTGGATGCTTTGCACATATGTTTCTTAGACTATTTAGAAGCAATATACAGAAAGGTTTCACCCGTCTACCTGAACTATTCATTGTTCTACTTGTAGAAAGTTACAAATAATTTCCATTTCATGATTATCAATGGGGCTCGCTGTTCACTTAAACTTGAAGATCAAAAAATTGGCGATTGTTACTGTTTAGATGCTTTGCATATATGTTTCTTAGATTATATAGAAGCAATATATACAAAGATTTCAACCGTCTACCTGTTCCATTCATTGTTCTACTTGTCGAAAATTACAAATAATTTCCGATAAAGGATTAACAATGGGGCGCATTGTTTACTTAAACTTGAAGAACAAAAAATTGGCGAATGGTACTGTTTGGATGCTTTGCATATGTGTTTCTTAGACTATATGGAAGCAATATATACAAAGATTTCAACCGTCTACGTGTTCCAATCATTGTTCTACTTGTAGAAATTTACAATTAATTTCCATTAAAGGATTAACAATGGGGCTCGTAGTTCACTTAAACTTGAAGAACAAAAAATTGGCGAATTGTACTGTTTGGATGCTTTGCATATGTGTTTCTTAGACTATATGGAAGCAATATATACAAAGATTTCAACCGTCTACGTGTTCCAATCATTGTTCTACTTGTAGAAAGTTACAATTAATTTCCATTAAAGGATTAACAATGGGGCTCGTAGTTCACTTAAACTTGAAGAACAAAAAATTGGCGAATTGTACTGTTTGGATGCTTTGCATAAATGTTTCTTAGACTATATAGAAGCAATATATACAATGATTTCAACAGTCTACCAGTTCCATTCATTGTTCTACTTGTCGTAATTTACAAATAATTTCCGATAAAGGATTAACAATGGGGCTCATTGTTCACTTAAACTTGAAGAACAAAAAATTGGCGAATGGTACTGTTTGGATGCTTTGCATAGATGTTTCTTAGACTATTTAGAAACAATATATAGAAAGATTTCACCCGTCTACCTGTACTATTCATTGTTCTACTTGTAGAAAGTTACAAATAATTTCCATTTCATGATTATCAATGGGGCTCGCTGTTCACTTAAACATGAAGATCAAAAAATTGGCGATTGTTACTGTTTAGATGCTTTGCAAATGTGTTTCTTAGATTATATAGAAGCAATATATACAAAGAATTCAAACTTCTACCTGTTCCATTCATTGTTCTACTTGTCGCAAGTTAGAAATAATTTCCGTTAAAGTATTAACAATGGGGCTCGTAGTTCACTTAAACTTGAAGAACAAATAATTGGCGAATTGTACTGTTTGGATGATTTGCATATATGTTTCTTAGACTTTATAGAAGCAATATATACAAAGATTTCAACCTTCTACCTGTTCCATTCATTGTTCTACTTGTCGAAAGTTACAAATAATTTCCGTTAATGGATTAACAACGGGGATCGTAGTTTACTTAAACTTGAAGAACAAGAAATTGGCGAATTGTACTGTTTGGATGCTTTGCATATATGTTTCTTAGACTATATAGAAGCAATATATACAATGATTTCAACCGTCTACCTATTCCATTCATTGTTCTACTTGCCGAAATTTACAAATAATTTCCTTTAAAGGATTAACAATGGGGCTCGTAGTTCACTTAAACTTGAAGAACAAAAAATTGGCGAATTGTACTGTTTGGATGCTTTGCATATATGTTTCTCAGACTATATAGAAGCAATATATACAATGATTTCAACCGTCTAATATTCCATTCATTCTTCTACTTGCCGAAATTTACAAATAATTTCCTTTAAAGGATTAACAATGGGGCTCGTAGTTCACTTAAACTTGAAGAGCAAAAAATTGGCGAATTGTACTGTTTGGACGCTTTGCATATATGTTTCTTGGACTATATAGAAGCAATATATACAATGATTTCAACAGTCTACCTGTTCCATTCATTGTTCTACTTGTCGAAATTTACAAATAATTTCCGATAAAGGATTAACAATGGGGCTCATTGTTCACTTAAACTTGAAGAACAAAAAATTGGCGAATGGTACAGTTTGGATGCTTTGCATATATGTTTCTTAGACTATATGGAAGCAATATATACAAAGATTTCAACCGTCTACGTGTTCCAATCACTGTTCTACTTGTAGAAAGTTACAATTAATTTCCATTAAAGGATTAACAATGGGGCTCGTAGTTCACTTAAACTTGAAGAACAAAAAATTGGCGAATTGTACTGTTTGGATGCTTTGCATATATGTTTCTTAGACTATATGGAAGCAATATATACAAAGATTTCAACCGTCTACGTGTTCCAATCATTGTTCTACTTGTAGAAAGTTGCAATTAATTTCCATTAAAGGATTAACAATGGGGCTCGTAGTTCACTTATACTTGAAGTACAAAAAATTGGCGAATTGTACTGTTTGGGTGCTTTGCATATATGTTTCGTAGACTATATAGAAGCAATATATACAATGATTTCAACCGTCTACATGATCCATTCATTGTTCTACTTGTCGAAAATTTCAAATAATTTCCGATAAAGGATTAACAATGGGGCTCATTGTTCACTTAAACTTGAAGAACAAAAAATTGGCGAATTGTACTGTTTGGATGCTTTGCATATATGTTTCTTAGACTATATAGAAGCAATATATACATTGATTTCAACCGTCTACCTGTTTCATTCATTGTTCTACTTGTCGGAAGTTACAAATAATTTCCATTTCATGATTATCAATGGGGCTCGCTGTTCACTTAAACTTGAAGATCAAAAAATTGGCGATTGTTACTGTTTAGATGCTTTGCATATATGTTTCTTAGATTATATAGAAGCAATATATACAAAGATTTCAACCGTCTACCTGTTCCATTCATTGTTCTACTTGTCGAAAATTACAAATAATTTCCGATAAAGGATTAACAATGGGGCTCATTGTTCACTTAAACTTGAAGAACAAAAAATTGGCGAATTGTACTGTTTGGATGCTTTGCATATATGTTTCTTAGACTATATAGAAGCAATATATACATTGATTTCAACCGTCTACCTGTTCCATTCATTGTTCTACTTGTCGGAAGTTACAAATAATTTCCGTTAAAGTATTGTTACGATTGATTGTAAATATCGTTCCCCCTGTATGATATATCGATTTTGAGAGTCATAGTAACGACTCAAATTGTTTATAACGAGTTGTCAGAGAGTTCTCCAAGAACGATCACATCGAATAGACGTATAATAAATATTTCTTTTCTAAAATAGTAATAGTCTTTCAATGCCGCGCCGTGATCGTAACATTGGTGTCAGAAGTGGGATTCCGGAATCCCCTTCTGTGAATCAGGAAAATACTCAGTCTCTTCATTTTGGCGATCCTGGAGCATCGGAACTTACTAATCTTATAAAGGGATTGGAAGAAAGGATAGCCATGATGGCTACAGCGTTTGCGGCGCAGTTGACCGACAGCTCCAGAATGCAAGCAGAGACTCTTTCTCGGGTTTTGGAGAGCACAGCTTCTCAGGATGCTGCTAATCAGGCGAGGTTTACCTTATTAGACACTAGAATAGAGAGTTTAATGACTCGCGTAGAAAATAACAATAGTAATCCAATTGCGTTCGGGAATGGTAGATCTCAAAACGCATACAATATTAAACCGTCGAAATTCAATGGAAAAGTTCCGTGGAAACAATTTTATGTACAATTTTTAACGATCGCGAAAATAAACGGTTGGAACGATGAAATGAAAGCGTTTGCATTGGTAGACTCCTTAGAGGGAGACGCTTTATCCGTTCTTTCGGCGTTAGAAGAATCGAGACGTTTAGATTTTTCGTCCCTCGTGTCAAGATTAGAGCTTCGGTTTGGTAATAATCATTTGTTGGAATTAGAAAGATACAAATTTCACAATTATAAACAGAATTTTTCTCAAACGTTGCAAGATATGGCCGATCAGATTCATCAATTGGCACAATCGGTCTTTTCGGAATGCACTATTGAATTTCGTGAGAAACAAGCGGCTTTGAAGTTTGTGGAAGCAATTAGAGATGTAAATCTTAGGAAAGACGTTACACTCGCTTCCATGGGTTGTACATCTCTTAATGATGCTTTAGAGCGAGCGTTAAAAATAGAAGCCATGCACAAATTGATTTACAACCCAGAATCGAGATATAGAACGAATTTGAAAAACGTCCCTGTTATGACAAGGGGTAATGACACTTCGAATACACAGAATCGTTCTGATTTTACTCAAAATAATTCGGGCAATAATCGAGTAGTTTGTTACAAATGCGGCAAAACTGGGCATATTTCTTATAACTGTCGTTCCAATTTTGAAGTTGATTTTAAAGTACGTAAGAAAGGTTCGTTACCCGGAAATATCCAACGTCAAAAAAATGATTTCCGAGGTCGGAATTCGGAAAACGGAGAAAGGTCGACGTAAAAGGGGATTCGCCGACCCTGACTTCCGTTGCCCCTGCTACCATCACTACTAGTTGTAGGAGTATTACAAACGGCTTATATGTAGAAGGATGTCTTGATAATGTACCGCGAAACATAGTTCTTGATACTGGTTCCGCGTTTACTTTAGTTAGGAATTCTGCTTCGAATCCTGATTATGAGTTGGAAGAGCAGCCGCTAAATTTGGATTTTCGTTCCGTGTCTGGAACTACAATTAAGATCTTCGGGAAAAAGCACATGCAAATTCGACTTGGTACTTTCTCTACCAACTTTTCGGTATATGTCGCGGATATCGTCGACGATTGTCTTCTGGGGTTAGATTTTCTCAAAAAATTTTGTTGCTTCCTTGACATAGGTAATCAGAAGTTGATCATCAAAGATCACGACGAGATTTCTATATCTGCTTGTCCCCTCAAAGTTTCTAAGACGTCTGTTGCAAAAGTAGTTCGACAATCATCCTTGTCAAATAAGGAATTGAGCAGTGAATCTTCACAAAGTCCGAGTTTGCCGGAACATGTGTCGTCGCTATTTGTCAAAAATTCTGAACATCTATCGGGCGAACAAAAGGAAGATTTCAAGAAATTTTTATTGTCCTTTGCGGAGGCTTTTGCGAAAAATAATTTTGAAATCGGACGATGTAATGTACTACAGCATTCAATTAATACAGGAGATCATGCTCCTATTAAACAAGCTGCTAGGCGATTACCGCTTCATAAACGGGAAGAGGTCCAAAAACTTCTTCAGGACATGGAGCATCAGGGTGTCATCGAGAAATCGGCTAGTGCTTGGGCCGCTCCAATAGTGTTGGTCAAGAAAAAGGACGGATCAACGAGATTCTGCGTTGACTACCGACAGCTCAACTCTATTACCAGGAAAGATTCATATCCTCTACCCCGAATTGAGGATATGCTGGATGCAGTCGCCGGTTCCAATTGGTTTTCCACTTTGGATTTACAAAGTGGATATTGGCAAGTAGAAGTCGCCCCCAAGGATCGTGAGAAGACTGCGTTCATCGTCGGAGGAGGACTCTGGCAATTTAAGGTCATGCCTTTCGGTCTGTGTAATGCCCCAGCAACATTTGAAAGACTTATGGATACTGTGTTGCGAGATTTAACTTGGAAGAAATGCCTCGTCTACTTGGATGACGATATTATTTATGGGAGGACATTCGATGAACACTTAGAAAATCTTCGGGCTGTGGTATCGCGATTACAGGAAGCTGGTCTTGTGTTGAGTCCTAGGAAGTGTTCATTTTGTCAGAAGGAAGTTAAATTTTTAGGACATATAGTTACTTCGCAGGGTGTAAAAACGAATCCGGAGAAGGTTTCATCTATCAGCGGTTGGCCTCTTCCAAAGAATAAATCGGAAGTAAAGAGTTTCCTGGGGCTATGCAACTATTATTCGCGTTTTGTGAAAAATTTTACTACAATTGCAAGACCGTTGTACGATCTAACGGAAGATAGGGAGTTTATGTGGACTGAGAAATGTGATAAATCTTTTCATGATATGAAAAACTTACTGACGTCATCTCCGATCTTAGCTTATCCTTCTGAGCATGAAGCTTTTATTATAGACGCAGATGCTTCGAATATTGGAATCGGAGCGGTACTTTCTCAAATACAGAATGAAGAGGAGAGGGTGATTTCTTATTATAACAAATCACTGAGTAAACAGGAGAGGAATTATTGTGTCACAAGAAGGGAATTGTTGGCAGTGATAAAGGCCATTGAACATTTCCATCATTACCTCTACGGACGGCGATTCACCATCAGGACTGATCATGCAGCATTAAAATGGTTGTTGTCTTTCAGAAATCCTGAAGGTCAAATCGCGAGATGGATAGAACGTTTACAACAATATGATTTTCATGTTGTACATCGTACGGGGAAGACCCATTTGAACGCAGATGCTCTTTCTAGGAGACCTTGTGAACAGTTATGCTGCACGCATTGTAGTAAACTGGATCATAAGGAACGTCTCTTGGAAGACAGGGAAATTTTCCCCATATCTCGTTGTAATATTGTGGGAGAGGAAAATTGGCGTAATCTTCAAGATGAAGATCCTTCTTTAAAATTTGTTATAGAAAATAAAGAACAAGGTTGCCGCCCTCCTAGGGATATTGTAACTCCACTATCTCCTGATATTAAGTTTTATTGGTCGATTTGGGATTCCTTATGCTTGAAAGATGGTGTTTTGTATAAAAAATGGGAATCACCGAATGGTACAAAAATTGTGTGGCAGTTAGTGATGCCTCAGGACCAGAGAAAGAAGATTTTGAGCGAAGCGCACGGCTCCGTTTGCTCAGGGCATTTTGGAATAAACAAAACGTTGGCGAGAATTCGCCAGAGATTTTATTGGGCTATGTGCAGACAAGATGTCGAAGATTGGTGCCGCCGTTGTGACGTATGCGTCGCAAGAAAGGGTCCCAGAGAAAAAGGAAGAGGACCTTTGCAGATATACAATGTGGGAGCGCCGTTTGAACGTATAGCCCTAGACATTTTAGGACCATTACCGAGGACTTCTTCGGGAAATAGGTTTATTCTTGTTATATCCGATTATTTTACTAGATGGCCAGAAGCTATTTCGATTCCGAATCATCAGGCCAAAACTGTCGCTACAGTTCTTGTAAATCATATTGTAAGTCGGCATGGTTTGCCTAGTGAAATTCATTCGGATCAAGGTAGGGCATTTGAATCTGAACTTTTTAAAGAGGTTTTACGTATTCTTGGTGTTAGGAAAACGAGAACTACTCCTTTACATCCCCAGTCAGATGGTTTGGTAGAGCGGTTAAATAGAACAATTCTTCAATATTTGTCAATGTTTGTTTCTAGACATCAAAAAGATTGGGATGAATTTATTCCCTTATTTCTGTTGTCGTATCGTTCTGCTCAGCATGAGACGCTAAATTTGTCTCCTTCCATGGCTCTTTATGGGCGAGAAATGTTTCTTCCTTTGGATCTTCTTCGAGGAAGATCACCAAATTCTAATTCCATAGAAGTTTCTGATTATTGTTATAATCTAAGACAGAAAATGAACATTATACACGAGTTTATGAGGAAACGGTTGCAGTTATCTTCGAATAAAATGAAAAGTCGTTACGATGCAAAGGCTAATTCATTAGTTTTTAATGAAGGAGATTTAGTTTGGTTGTTTCATCCTCAGAGAACTAAAGGAAAATGTCCGAAATTACAGAGCGATTGGAAAGGTCCTTATGTGGTAGTGGATCGCATTAATGATGTTGTATATCGCATTAGGCAATCATTGAAAAGTAAATGTAAAGTTGTACATTTGAATCGGTTAGCTAGGTACGAAGGTAGTAGTACACCATTTTCGTATAAACAAAAAAATTGAGTGATTTTATAGAAAATTGGTTTTAAAAAGTAAGAGGGGAAGTTAACAAAAATAGTGAACATAAAAATCTATTTTATGCCGAGATTTGCAATCCTGTTTCTGCCGGCTGTTATTTTGAATTATAGAAATTCCTGGCGAAGATTGCCGAAAAGGGACATTTCGCTGAGCCTTTGTAAATCCTGAATACCTCGTACTCCGTGTGGCAATCAGTTAGCCGTTCAACACCTTGGAATACCAGACCGCTGACTTCTCCAGGTTTTTGAACTGTGGTTTTTCCTGGAGCAGAGCTTAGGCTCTGGGTGAATATCAAGTCAGTTTTTGGTTGGAAAGAGTCCACAGTAGTCGTTCGTTCCTCTTCTAACCAAAGGTCGAGAAGACGGAGAAACGTAGAAGAAATTATAGAAGCTAACAAATATGTGTTTTTATCAATGGCCTGTATATTTTCTTTAAAGGGGGGAGTAGTGTTACGATTGATTGTAAATATCGTTCCCCCTGTATGATAAATCGATTTTGAGAGTCATAGTAACGACTCAAATTGTTTATAACGAGTTGTCAGAGAGTTCTCCAAGAACGATCACATCGAATAGACGTATAATAAATATTTCTTTTCTAAAATAGTAATAGTCCTTCAATGCCGCGCCGTGATCGTAACAGTATTAACAATGGGGCTCGTAGTTCACTTAAACATGAAGATGAAATAATTGGCGAATTGTACTGTTTGGATGCTTTGCATATATGTTTCTTAGATTATATAGAAGCAATATATACAAAGATTTCAACCGTCTACCTGTTCCATTCATTGTTCTACTTGTCGAAAGTTACAAATAATTTCCGTTAAGGGATTAACAATGGGGATCGTAGTTTAGTTAAACTTGAAGAGCAAAAAATTGGCGAATTGTACTGTTTGGACGTTTTGCATATATGTTTCTTGGACTATATAGAAGCAATATATACAATGATTTCAACAGTCTAACTGTTCCATTCATTGTTCTACTTGTCGAAATTTACAAATAATTTCCGATAAAGGATTAACAATGTGGTTCATTGTTCACTTAAACTTGAAGAACAAAAAATTGGCGAATGGTACTGTTTGGATGCTTTGCATATATGTTTCTTAGACTATATGGAAGCAATATATACAAAGATTTCAACCGTCTACGTGTTCCAATCATTGTTCTACTTGTAAAACGTTACAATTAATTTCCGTTAATGGATTAACAATGGGGCTCGTAGTTCACTTAAACTTGAAGAACAAAAAATTGGCGTATTGTACTGTTTGGATGCTTTGCATATATGTTTCGTAGACTATATAGAAGCAATATATACAATGATTTCAACAGTCTACCTGTTCCATTCATTGTTCTACTTGTCGAAATTTACAAATAATTTCCGATAAAGGATTAACAATGGGGCTCATTGTTCACTTAAACTTGAAGAACAAAAAATTGGCGAATGGTACAGTTTGGATGCTTTGCATATATGTTTCTTAGACTATATGGAAGCAATATATACAAAGATTTCAACCGTCTACGTGTTCCAATCATTGTTCTACTTGTAGAAAGTTACAATTAATTTCCATTAAAGGATTAACAATGGGGCTCGTAGTTCACTTAAACTTGAAGAACAAAAAATTGGCGAATTGTACTGTTTGGATGCTTTGCATATATGTTTCTTAGACTATATGGAAGCAATATATACAAAGATTTCAACCGTCTACGTGTTCCAATCATTGTTCTACTTGTAGAAAGTTGCAATTAATTTCCATTAAAGGATTAACAATGGGGCTCGTAGTTCACTTAAACTTGAAGAACAAAAAATTGGCGAATTGTACTGTTTGGGTGCTTTGCATATATGTTTCGTAGACTATATAGAAGCAATATATATAATGATTTCAACCGTCTACATGATCCATTCATTGTTCTACTTGTCGAAAATTTCAAATAATTTCCGATAAAGGATTAACAATGGGGCTCATTGTTCACTCAAACTTGAAGAACAAAAAATTGGCGAATTGTACTGTTTGGATGCTTTGCATATATGTTTCTTAGACTATATAGAAGCAATATATACATTGATTTCAACCGTCTACCTGTTCCATTCATTGTTCTACTTGTCGGAAGTTACAAATAATTTCCATTTCATGATTATCAATGGGGCTCGCTGTTCACTTAAACTTGAAGATCAAAAAATTGGCGATTGTTACTGTTTAGATGCTTTGCATATATGTTTCTTAGATTATATAGAAGCAATATATACAAAGATTTCAACCTTCTACCTGTTCCATTCATTGTTATACTTGTCGAAAATTACAAATAATTTCCGATAAAGGATTAACATTGGGGCTCATTGTTCACTTAAACTTGAAGAACAAAAAATTGGCGAATTGTACTGTTTAGATGCTTTGCATATATGTTTCTTAGACTATATAGAAGCAATATATACATTGATTTCAACCGTCTACCTGTTCCATTCATTGTTCTACTTGTCGGAAGTTACAAATAATTTCCGTTAAAGTATTAACAATGGGGCTCGTAGTTCACTTAAACATGAAGATGAAATAATTGGCGAATTGTACTGCTTGGATGCTTTGCATATATGTTTCTTAGATTATATAGAAGCAATATATACAAAGATTTCAACCGTCTACCTGTTCCATTCATTGTTCTACTTGTCGAAAGTTACAAATAATTTCCGTTAAGGGATTAACAATGGGGATCGTAGTTTAGTTAAACTTGAAGAACAGAAAATTGGCGAATTGTACTGTTTGGATGCTTTGCATATATGTTTCTTAGACTATATAGAAGCAATATATACAATGATTTCAACCGTCTACTATTCCATTCATTCTTCTACTTGCCGAAATTTACAAATAATTTCCTTTAAAGGATTAACAATGGGGCTCGTAGTTCACTTAAACTTGAAGAGCAAAAAATTGGCGAATTGTACTGTTTGGACGTTTTGCATATATGTTTCTTAGACTATATGGAAGCAATATATACAAACATTTCAACCGTCTACGTGTTCCAATCATTGTTCTACTTGTCGAAATTTACAAATAATTTTCGATAAAGGATTAACAATGGGGCTCATTGTTCACTTAAACTTGAAGAACAAAAAATTGGCGAATGGTACTGTTTGGATGCTTTGCATATATGTTTCTTAGACTATATGGAAGCAATATATACAAAGATTTCAACCGTCTACGTGTTCCAATCATTGTTCTACTTGTAGAACGTTACAATTAATTTCCGTTAATGGATTAACAATGGGGCTCGTAGTTCACTTAAACTTGAAGAACAAAAAATTGGCGTATTGTACTGTTTGGATGCTTTGCATATATGTTTCGTAGACTATATAGAAGCAATATATACAATGAATTCAACCGTCTACAAGATCCATTCATTGTTCTACTTGTCGAAATTTAGAAATAATTTCCTTTAAAGGATTAACAATGGGGCTCGTAGTTCACTTAAACTTGAAGAGCAAAAAATTGGCGAATTGTACTGTTTGGACGCTTTGCATATATGTTTCTTGGACTATATAGAAGCAATATATACAATGATTTCAACAGTCTACCTGTTCCATTCATTGTTCTACTTGTCGAAATTTACAAATAATTTCCGATAAAGGATTAACAATGGGGCTCATTGTTCACTTAAACTTGAAGAACAAAAAATTGGCGAATGGTACAGTTTGGATGCTTTGCATATATGTTTCTTAGACTATATGGAAGCAATATATACAAAGATTTCAACCGTCTACGTGTTCCAATCATTGTTCTACTTGTAGAAAGTTACAATTAATTTCCATTAAAGGATTAACAATGGGGCTCGTAGTTCACTTAAACTTGAAGAACAAAAAATTGGCGAATTGTACTGTTTGGATGCTTTGCATATATGTTTCTTAGACTATATGGAAGCAATATATACAAAGATTTCAACCGTCTACGGGTTCCAATCATTGTTCTACTTGTAGAAAGTTGCAATTAATTCCCATTAAAGGATTAACAATGGGGCTCGTAGTTCACTTAAACTTGAAGAACAAAAAATTGGCGAATTGTACTGTTTGGGTGCTTTGCATATATGTTCCGTAGACTATATAGAAGCAATATATATAATGATTTCAACCGTCTACATGATCCATTCATTGTTCTACTTGTCGAAAATTTCAAATAATTTCCGATAAAGGATTAACAATGGGGCTCATTGTTCACTTAAACTTGAAGAACAAAAAATTGGCGAATTGTACTGTTTGGATGCTTTGCATATATGTTTCTTAGACTATATAGAAGCAATATATACATTGATTTCAACCGTCTACCTGTTCCATTCATTGTTCTACTTGTCGGAAGTTACAAATAATTTCCGTTAAAGTATTAACAATGGGGCTCGTAGTTCACTTAATCATGAAGATGAAATAATTGGCGAATTGTACTGTTTGGATGCTTTGCATATATGTTTCTTAGATTATATAGAAGCAATATATACAAAGGTTTCAACCGTCTACCTGTTCCATTCATTGTTCTACTTGTCGAAAGTTACAAATAATTTCCGGTAAGGGATTAACAATGGGGATCGTAGTTTAGTTAAACTTGAAGAACAGAAAATTGGCGAATTGTACTGTTTGAATGCTTTGCATATATGTTTCTTAGACTATATAGAAGCAATATATACAATGATTTCAACCGTCTACTATTCCATTCATTCTTCTACTTGCCGAAATTTACAAATAATTTCCTTTAAAGGATTAACAATGGGGCTCGTAGTTCACTTAAACTTGAAGAGCAAAAAATTGGCGAATTGTACTGTTTGGACGCTTTGCATATATGTTTCTTGGACTATATAGAAGCAATATATACAATGATTTCAACAGTCTAACTGTTCCATTCATTGTTCTACTTGTCGAAATTTACAAATAATTTCCGATAAAGGATTAACAATGGGGCTCATTGTTCACTTAAAGTTGAAGAACAAAAAATTGGCGAATGGTACAGTTTGGATGCTTTGCATATATGTTTCTTAGACTATATGGAAGCAATATATACAAAGATTTCAACCGTCTACGTGTTCCAATCATTGTTCTACTTGTAGAAAGTTACAATTAATTTCCATTAAAGGATTAACAATGGGGCTCGTAGATCACTTAAACTTGAAGAACATAAAATTGGCGAATGGTACTGTTTGGATGCTTTGCGTACATGTTTCTTAGACTATATAGAAGCAATATATACAAAGATTTCAACCGTCTACCTGTTCCATTCATTCTTCTACTTGCCGAAATTTACAAATAATTTCCTTTAAAGGATTAACAATGGGGCTCGTAGTTCACTTAAACTTGAAGAGCAAAAAATTGGCGAATTGTACTGTTTGGACGCTTTGCATATATGTTTCTTGGACTATATAGAAGCAATATATACAATGATTTCAACAGTCTAACTGTTCCATTCATTGTTCTACTTGTCGAAATTTACAAATAATTTCCGATAAAGGATTAACAATGGGGCTCATTGTTCACTTAAAGTTGAAGAACAAAAAATTGGCGAATGGTACAGTTTGGATGCTTTGCATATATGTTTCTTAGACTATATGGAAGCAATATATACAAAGATTTCAACCGTCTACGTGTTCCAATCATTTTTCTACTTGTAGAAAGTTACAATTAATTTCCATTAAAGGATTAAGAATGGGGCTCGTAGATCACTTAAACTTGAAGAACAAAAAATTGGCGAATTGTACTGTTTGGATGCTTTGCATATACGTTTCTTAGACTATATGGAAGCAATATATACAAAGATTTCAACCGTCTACGTGTTCCAATCATTGTTCTACTTGTAGAAAGTTACAATTAATTTCCATTAAAGGATTAACAATGGGGCTCGTAGTTCACTTAAACTTGAAGAACAAAAAATTGGCGAATTGTACTGTTTGGATGCTTTGCATATATGTTTCTTAGACTATATAGAAGCAATATATACAAAGATTTCAACCGTCTACCTGTTCCATTCATTCTTCTACTTGCCGAAATTTACAAATAATATCCTTTAAAGGATTAACAATGGGGCTCGTAGTTCACTTAAACTTGAAGAGCAAAAAATTGACGAATTGTACTGTTTGGATGCTTTGCATATATGTTTCTTAGACTATTTAGAAGCAATATACAGAAAGATTTCACCCGTCTACGTGTACTATTCATTGTTCTATTTGTAGAAAGTTACAAATAATTTCCATTTCATGATTATCAATGGGGCTCGCTGTTCACTTAACCTTGAAGAACAAAAAATTGGCGAATTGTACTGTTTGGATGCTTTGCATATATGTTTCTTAGATTATATAGAAGCAATATATACAAAGGTTTCAACCGTCTACGTGTTCCAATCATTGTTCTACTTGTCGAAAGTTACAAATAATTTCCGGTAAGGGATTAACAATGGGGATCGTAGTTTAGTTAAACTTGAAGAACAGAAAATTGGCGAATTGTACTGTTTGAATGCTTTGCATATATGTTTCTTAGACTATATAGAAGCAATATATACAATGATTTCAACCGTCTACTATTCCATTCATTCTTCTACTTGCCGAAATTTACAAATAATTTCCTTTAAAGGATTAACAATGGGGCTCGTAGTTCACTTAAACTTGAAGAGCAAAAAATTGGCGAATTGTACTGTTTGGACGCTTTGCATATATGTTTCTTGGACTATATAGAAGCAATATATACAATGATTTCAACAGTCTAACTGTTCCATTCATTGTTCTACTTGTCGAAATTTACAAATAATTTCCGATAAAGGATTAACAATGGGGCTCATTGTTCACTTAAAGTTGAAGAACAAAAAATTGGCGAATGGTACAGTTTGGATGCTTTGCATATATGTTTCTTAGACTATATGGAAGCAATATATACAAAGATTTCAACCGTCTACGTGTTCCAATCATTGTTCTACTTGTAGAAAGTTACAATTAATTTCCATTAAAGGATTAACAATGGGGCTCGTAGATCACTTAAACTTGAAGAACATAAAATTGGCGAATGGTACTGTTTGGATGCTTTGCGTACATGTTTCTTAGTCTATATAGAAGCAATATATACAAAGATTTCAACCGTCTACCTGTTCCATTCATTCTTCTACTTGCCGAAATTTACAAATAATTTCCTTTAAAGGATTAACAATGGGGCTCGTAGTTCACTTAAACTTGAAGAGCAAAAAATTGGCGAATTGTACTGTTTGGACGCTTTGCATATATGTTTCTTGGACTATATAGAAGCAATATATTCAATGATTTCAACAGTCTAACTGTTCCATTCATTGTTCTACTTGTCGAAATTTACAAATAATTTCCGATAAAGGATTAACAATGGGGCTCATTGTTCACTTAAACTTGAAGAGCAAAAAATTGGCGAATTGTACTGTTTGGACGCTTTGCATATATGTTTCTTGGACTATATAGAAGCAATATATACAATGATTTCAACAGTCTAACTGTTCCATTCATTGTTCTACATGTCGAAATTTACAAATAATTTCCGATAAAGGATTAACAATGGGGCTCATTGTTCACTTAAACTTGAAGAACAAAAAATTGGCGAATGATACAGTTTGGATGCTTTGCATACATGTTTCTTAGACTATATGGAAGCAATATATACAAAGATTTCAACCGTCTACGTGTTCCAATCATTGTTCTACTTGTAGAAAGTTACAATTAATTTCCATTAAAGGATTAACAATGGGGCTCGTAGTTCACTTAAACTTGAAGAACAAAAAATTGGCGAATTGTACTGTTTGGATGCTTTGCATATATGTTTCTTAGACTATATGGAAGCAATATATACAAAGATTTCAACCGTCTACGTGTTCCAATCACTGTTCTACTTGTAGAAAGTTACAATTAATTTCCTTTAAAGGATTAACAATGGGGCTCGTAGTTCACTTAAACTTGAAGAACAAAAAATTGACGAATTGTACTGTTTGGATGCTTTGCATATATGTTTCTTAGACTATTTAGAAGCAATATACAGAAAGATTTCACCCGTCTACCTGTACTATTCATTGTTCTACTTGAAGAAAGTTACAAATAATTTCCATTTCATGATTATCAATGGGGCTCGCTGTTCAGTTAAACTTGAAGATCAAAAAATTGGCGATTGTTACTGTTTAGATGCTTTGCATATATGTTTCTTAGATTATATAGAAGCAATATATACAAAGATTTCAACCGTCTACCTGTTCCATTCATTGTTCTACTTGTCGAAAGTTACAAATAATTTCCGATAAAGGATTAACAATGGGGCTAATTGTTCACTTAAACTTGAAGAACAAAAAATTGGCGAATGGTACTGTTTGGATGCTTTGCATATATGTTTCTTAGACTATATGGAAGCAATATATACAAAGATTTCAACCGTCTACAAGATCCATTCATTGTTCTACTTGTCGAAATTTACAAATAATTTCCATTAAAGGATTAACAATAGGGCTCGTAGTTCACTTAAACTTGAAGAACAAAAAATTGACGAATTGTACTGTTTGGATGCTTTGCATATATGTTTCTTAGACTATTTAGAAGCAATATACAGAAAGATTTCACCCGTCTACGTGTACTATTCATTGTTCTATTTGTAGAAAGTTACAAATAATTTCCATTTCATGATTATCAATGGGGCTCGCTGTTCACTTAAACTTGAAGAACAAAAAATTGGCGAATTGTACTGTTTGGATGCTTTGCATATATGTTTCTTAGACTATATGGAAGCAATATATACAAAGATTTCAACCGTCTACGTGTTCCAATCACTGTTCTACTTGTAGAAAGTTACAATTAATTTCCATTAAAGGATTAACAATGGGGCTCGTAGTTCACTTAAACTTGAAGAACAAAAAATTGGCGAATTGTACTGTTTGGATGCTTTGCATATTTGTTTCTTAGACTGTATGGAAGCAAAATATACAAAGATTTCAACCGTCTACCTGTTCCATTCATTGTTCTACTTGTCGGAAGTTACAAATAATTTCCGTTAAAGTATTAACAATGAGGCTCGTAGTTCACTTAAACATGAAGATGAAATAATTGGCGAATTGTACTGTTTGGATGCTTTGCATATATGTTTCTTAGATTATATAGAAGCAATATATACAAAGATTTCAACCGTCTACCTGTTCCATTCATTGTTCTACTTGTCGAAAATTACAAATAATTTCCGATAAAGGATTAACCATTGGAGCTCATTGTTCACTAAACTTGAAGAACAAAAAATTGTCGAATTATACTGTTTGGATGCTTTGCATATATGTTTCTTAGAATATATAGAAGCAACATATACAAAGATTTCAACCGTCTACCTGCACTATTCATTGTTCTACTTGTCGAAAGTTACAAATAATTTCCGTTAAGGATTAACAATGGGGATCGTAGTTTACTTAAACTTGAAGAACAAAAAATTGGCGAATTGTACTGTTTGGATGCTTTGCATATTTGTTTCTTAGACTGTATGGAAGCAATATATACAAAGATTTCAACCGTCTACCTGTTCCATTCATTGTTCTACTTGTCGGAAGTTACAAATAATTTCCGTTAAAGTATTAACAATGGGGCTCGAAGTTCACTTAAACTTGAAGAACAAAAAATTGGCGAATTGTACTGTTTGGACGCTTTGCATATATGTTTCGCAGACTACATAGAAGCAATATATACAATGAATTCAACCGTCTACAAGATCCATTCATTGTTCTACTTGTCGAAATTTACAAATAATTTCCTTTAAAGGATTAACAATGGGGCTCGTAGTTCACTTAAACTTGAAGAACGAAAAATTGACGAATTGTACTGTTTGGATGCTTTGCATATATGTTTCTTAGACTATATAGAAGCAATATATACATTGATTTCAACCGTCTACCTGTTCCATTCATTGTTCGACCTGTCGGAAGTTACAAATAATTTCCGTTAAAGTATTAACAATGGGGCTCGTAGTTCACTTAAACTTGAAGAACAAAAAATTGGCGAATTGTACTGTTTGGATGCTTTGCATATATGTTTCGCAGACTACATAGAAGCAATATATACAATGAATTCAACCGTCTACAAGATCCATTCATTGTTCTACTTGTCGAAATTTACAAATAATTTCCTTTAAAGGATTAACAATGGGGCTCGTAGTTCACTTAAACTTGAAGAACAAAAAATTGACGAATTGTACTGTTTGGATGCTTTGCATATATGTTTCGTAGACTATATAGAAGCAATATATACAATGATTTCATTCGTCTATATGATCCATTCATTGTTCTACTTGTCGAAATTTACAAATAATTTCCTTTAAAGGATTAACAATGGGGCTCGTAGTTCACTTAAACTTGAAGAACAAAAAATTGGCGAATTATACTGTTTCGATGCTTTGCATATATGTTTCTTAGACAATTTAGAAGCAATATATAGAAAGATTTCACCCGTCTACCTGTACTATTCATTGTTCTACTTGTAGAAAGTTACAAATAATTTCCATTTCATGATTATCAATGGGGCTCGCTGTTCACTTAAACTTGGAGATCAAAAAATTGGCGATTGTTACTGTTTAGATGCTTTGCATATAGGTTTCTTAGACTATATAGATGCAACATATACAAAGATTTCAACCGTCTACCTGTTCTATTCGTTGTTCTACTTGTAGAAAGTTACAAATAATTTCCGATTCATGATTATCAATGGGGCTCGTTGTTCACTTAAACTTGAAGAACATAAAATTGGCGAATGGTACTGTTTGGATGCTTTGCGTACATGTTTCTTAGACTATATAGAAGCAATATATACAAAGATTTCAACCGTCTACCTGTTGCATTCATTGTTCTACTTGTCGAAAGTTACAAATAATTTCCGATAAAGGATTAACAATGGGGCTCATTGTTCACTTAAACTTGAAGAACAAAAAATTGGCGAATGGTACTGTTTGGATGCTTTGCATATATGTTTCTTAGACTATATGGAAGCAATATATACAAAGATTTCAACCGTCTACGTGTTCCAATCACTGTTCTACTTGTAGAAATTTACAATTAATTTCCATTAAAGGCTTAACAATGGGGCTCGTAGTTCACTTAAACTTGAAGAACAAAAAATTGGCGAATTGTACTGTTTGGATGCTTTGCATATATGTTTCGTAGACTATATAGAAGTAATATATACAATGAATTCAACCGTCTACAAGATCCATTCATTGTTCTACTTGTCGAAATTTATAAATAATTTCCTTTAAAGGATTAACAATGGGGCTCGTAGTTCACTTAAACTTGAAGAACAAAAAATTGACGAATTGTACTGTTTGGATGCTTTGCATATGTGTTTCTTAGACTATTTAGAAGCAATATACAGAAAGTTTTCACCCGTCTACCTGTACTATTCATTGTTCTACTTGTAGAAAGTTACAAATTATTTCCATTTCATGATTATCAATGGGGCTCGCTGTTCACTTAAACTTGAAGATCAAAAAATTGGCGATTGTTACTGTTTAGATGCTTTGCATATATGTTTCTTAGATTATATAGAAGCAATATATACAAAGATTTCAACCGTCTATCTGTTCCATTCAATGTTCTACTTGTCGAAAGTTACAAATAATTTCCGATAAAGGATTAACAATGGGGCTCATTGTTCACTTAATCTTGAAGAACAAAAAATTGGCGAATGGTACTGTTTGGATGCTTTGCATATATGTTTCTTAGACTATATGGAAGCAATATATACAAAGATTTCAACCGTCTACCTGTTCCATTCATTGTTCTACTTGTCGGAAGTTACAAATAATTTCCGTTAAAGTATTAACAATGGGGCTCGTAGTTCACTTAAACATGAAGATGAAATAATTGGCGAATTGTACTGTTTGGATGCTTTGCATATATGTTTCTTAGATTATATAGAAGCAATATATACAAAGATTTCAACCGTCTACCTGTTCCATTCATTGTTCTACTTGTCGAAAATTACAAATAATTTCCGATAAAGGATTAACCATTGGAGCTCATTGTTCACTAAACTTGAAGAACAAAAAATTGTCGAATTATACTGTTTGGATGCTTTGCATATATGTTTCTTAGAATATATAGAAGCAACATATACAAAGATTTCAACCGTCTACCTGCACTATTCATTGTTCTACTTGTCGAAAGTTACAAATAATTTCCGTTAAGGATTAACAATGGGGATCGTAGTTTACTTAAACTTGAAGAACAAAAAATTGGCGAATTGTACTGTTTGGATGCTTTGCATATTTGTTTCTTAGACTGTATGGAAGCAATATATACAAAGATTTCAACCGTCTACCTGTTCCATTCATTGTTCTACTTGTCGGAAGTTACAAATAATTTCCGTTAAAGTATTAACAATGGGGCTCGTAGTTCACTTAAACATGAAGATGAAATAATTGGCGAATTGTACTGTTTGGATGCTTTGCATATATGTTTCTTAGATTATATAGAAGCAATATATACAAAGATTTCAACCGTCTACCTGTTCCATTCATTGTTCTACTTGTCGAAAATTACAAATAATTTCCGATAAAGGATTAACAATGGGGCTCATTGTTCACTTAAACTTGAAGAACAAAAAATTGGCGAATTGTACTGTTTGGATGCTTTGCATATGTGTTTCTTAGACTATATCGAAGCAATATATACATTGATTTCAACAGTCTACCTGTTCCATTCATTGTTCTACTTGTCGAAAGTTACAAATAATTTCCGTTAAGGATTAACAATGGGGATCGTAGTTTACTTAAACTTGAAGAACAAAAAATTGGCGAATTGTACTGTTTGGATGCTTTGCATATTTGTTTCTTAGACTGTATGGAAGCAATATATACAAAGATTTCAACCGTCTACCTGTTCCATTCATTGTTCTACTTGTCGGAAGTTACAAATAATTTCCGTTAAAGTATTAACAATGGGGCTCGAAGTTCACTTAAACTTGAAGAACAAAAAATTGGCGAATTGTACTGTTTGGACGCTTTGCATATATGTTTCTTGGACTATATAGAAGCAATATATACAATGATTTCAACAGTCTACCTGTTCCATTCATTGTTCTACTTGTCGAAATTTACAAATAATTGCCGATAAAGGATTAACAATGGGGCTCATTGTTCACTTAAACTTGAAGAACAAATATTGGCGAATGGTACTGTTTGGATGCTTTGCATATATGTTTCTTAGACTATATGGAAGCAATATATACAAAGATTTCAACCGTCTACGTGTTCCAATCATTGTTCTACTTGTAGAAAGTTACAATTAATTTCCATTAAAGGATTAACAATGGGGCTCGTAGTTCACTTACACTTGAAGAACAAAAAATTGGCGAATTGTACTGTTTGGATGCTTTGCATATATGTTTCTTAGACTATATGGAAGCAATATATACAAAGATTTCAACCGTCTACGTGTTCCAATCATTGTTCTACTTGTAGAAAGTTACAATTAATTTCCATTAAAGGATTAACAATGGGGCTCGTAGTTCACTTAAACTTGAAGAACAAAAAATTGGCGAATTGTACTGTTTGGATGCTTTGCATATATGTTTCGCAGACTACATAGAAGCAATATATACAATGAATTCAACCGTCTACGAGATCCATTCATTGTTCTACTTGTCGAAATTTACAAATAATTTCCTTTAAAGGATTAACAATGGGGCTCGTAGTTCACTTAAACTTGAAGAACGAAAAATTGACGAATTGTACTGTTTGGATGCTTTGCATATATGTTTCTTAGACTATATAGAAGCAATATATACATTGATTTCAACCGTCTACCTGTTCCATTCATTGTTCGACCTGTCGGAAGTTACAAATAATTTCCGTTAAAGTATTAACAATGGGGCTCGTAGTTCACTTAAACTTGAAGAACAAAAAATTGGCGAATTGTACTGTTTGGATGCTTTGCATATATGTTTCGCAGACTACATAGAAGCAATATATACAATGAATTCAACCGTCTACAAGATCCATTCATTGTTCTACTTGTCGAAATTTACAAATAATTTCCTTTAAAGGATTAACAATGGGGCTCGTAGTTCACTTAAACTTGAAGAACAAAAAATTGACGAATTGTACTGTTTGGATGCTTTGCATATATGTTTCGTAGACTATATAGAAGCAATATATACAATGATTTCATTCGTCTATATGATCCATTCATTGTTCTACTTGTCGAAATTTACAAATAATTTCCTTTAAAGGATTAACAATGGGGCTCGTAGTTCACTTAAACTTGAAGAACAAAAAATTGGCGAATTATACTGTTTCGATGCTTTGCATATATGTTTCTTAGACAATTTAGAAGCAATATATAGAAAGATTTCACCCGTCTACCTGTACTATTCATTGTTCTACTTGTAGAAAGTTACAAATAATTTCCGTTAAAGTATTAACAATGGGGCTCGTAGTTCACTTAAACATGAAGATGAAATAATTGGCGAATTGTACTGTTTGGATGCTTTGCATATATGTTTCTTAGATTATATAGAAGCAATATATACAAAGATTTCAACCGTCTACCTGTTCCATTCATTTTTCTACTTGTCGAAAATTACAAATAATTTCCGATAAAGGATTAACAATGGGGCTCATTGTTCACTTAAACTTGAAGAACAAAAAATTGGCGAATTGTACTGTTTGGATGCTTTGCATATGTGTTTCTTAGACTATATCGAAGCAATATATACATTGATTTCAACAGTCTACCTGTTCCATTCATTGTTCTACTTGTCGGAAGTTACAAATAATTTCCGTTAAAGTATTAACAATGGGGCTCGTAGTTCACTTAAACATGAAGATGAAATAATTGGCGAATTGTACTGTTTGGATGCTTTGCATATATGTTTCTTAGATTATATAGAAGCAATATATACAAAGATTTCAACCGTCTACCTGTTCCATTCATTGTTCTACTTGTCGAAAATTACAAATAATTTCCGATAAAGGATTAACCATTGGAGCTCATTGTTCACTAAACTTGAAGAACAAAAAATTGTCGAATTATACTGTTTGGATGCTTTGCATATATGTTTCTTAGAATATATAGAAGCAACATATACAAAGATTTCAACCGTCTACCTGCACTATTCATTGTTCTACTTGTCGAAAGTTACAAATAATTTCCGTTAAGGATTAACAATGGGGATCGTAGTTTACTTAAACTTGAAGAACAAAAAATTGGCGAATTGTACTGTTTGGATGCTTTGCATATTTGTTTCTTAGACTGTATGGAAGCAATATATACAAAGATTTCAACCGTCTACCTGTTCCATTCATTGTTCTACTTGTCGGAAGTTACAAATAATTTCCGTTAAAGTATTAACAATGGGGCTCGTAGTTCACTTAAACATGAAGATGAAATAATTGGCGAATTGTACTGTTTGGATGCTTTGCATATATGTTTCTTAGATTATATAGAAGCAATATATACAAAGATTTCAACCGTCTACCTGTTCCATTCATTGTTCTACTTGTCGAAAATTACAAATAATTTCCGATAAAGGATTAACAATGGGGCTCATTGTTCACTTAAACTTGAAGAACAAAAAATTGGCGAATTGTACTGTTTGGATGCTTTGCATATGTGTTTCTTAGACTATATCGAAGCAATATATACATTGATTTCAACAGTCTACCTGTTCCATTCATTGTTCTACTTGTCGGAAGTTACAAATAATTTCCGTTAAAGTATTAACAATGGGGCTCGTAGTTCACTTAAACATGAAGATGAAATAATTGGCGAATTGTACTGTTTGGATGCTTTGCATATATGTTTCTTAGATTATATAGAAGCAATATATACAAAGATTTCAACCGTCTACCTGTTCCATTCATTGTTCTACTTGTCGAAAATTACAAATAATTTCCGATAAAGGATTAACAATGGGGCTCATTGTTCACTTAAACTTGAAGAACAAAAAATTGGCGAATTGTACTGTTTGGATGCTTTGCATATGTGTTTCTTAGACTATATCGAAGCAATATATACATTGATTTCAACCGTCTACCTGTTCCATTCATTGTTCGACCTGTCGGAAGTTACAAATAATTTCCGTTAAAGTATTAACAATGGGGCTCGTAGTTCACTTAAACTTGAAGAACAAAAAATTGGCGAATTGTACTGTTTGGATGCTTTGCATATATGTTTCGCAGACTACATAGAAGCAATATATACAATGAATTCAACCGTCTACAAGATCCATTCATTGTTCTACTTGTCGAAATTTACAAATAATTTCCTTTAAAGGATTAACAATGGGGCTCGTAGTTCACTTAAACTTGAAGAACAAAAAATTGACGAATTGTACTGTTTGGATGCTTTGCATATATGTTTCGTAGACTATATAGAAGCAATATATACAATGATTTCATTCGTCTATATGATCCATTCATTGTTCTACTTGTCGAAATTTACAAATCATTTCCTTTAAAGGATTAACAATGGGGCTCGTAGTTCACTTAAACTTGAAGAACAAAAAATTGGCGAATTATACTGTTTCGATGCTTTGCATATATGTTTCTTAGACAATTTAGAAGCAATATATAGAAAGATTTCACCCGTCTACCTGTACTATTCATTGTTCTACTTGTAGAAAGTTACAAATAATTTCCATTTCATGATTATCAATGGGGCTCGCTGTTCACTTAAACTTGGAGATCAAAAAATTGGCGATTGTTACTGTTTAGATGCTTTGCATATAGGTTTCTTAGACTATATAGATGCAACATATACAAAGATTTCAACCGTCTACCTGTTCTATTCGTTGTTCTACTTGTAGAAAGTTACAAATAATTTCCGATTCATGATTATCAATGGGGCTCGTTGTTCACTTAAACTTGAAGAACATAAAATTGGCGAATGGTACTGTTTGGATGCTTTGCGTACATGTTTCTTAGACTATATAGAAGCAATATATACAAAGATTTCAACCGTCTACCTGTTCCATTCATTGTTCTACTTGTCGAAAGTTACAAATAATTTCCGATAAAGGATTAACAATGGGGCTCATTGTTCACTTAAACTTGAA
The DNA here is from genome assembly GCA_963989415.1 of Cerceris ruficornis. NCBI lineage: Eukaryota > Metazoa > Arthropoda > Insecta > Hymenoptera > Crabronidae > Cerceris > Cerceris ruficornis. The sequence goes on from CAXDIW010000035.1 coordinate 735,922, forward strand.
GAACAAAAAATTGGCGAATGGTACTGTTTGGATGCTTTGCATATATGTTTCTTAGACTATATGGAAGCAATATGTACAAAGATTTCAACCGTCTACTTTTTCCAATCACTGTTCTACTTGTAGAAATTTACAATTAATTTCCATTAAAGGCTTAACAATGGGGCTCGTAGTTCACTTAAACTTGAAGAACAAAAAATTGGCGAATTGTACTGTTTGGATGCTTTGCATATATGTTTCGTAGACTATATACAAGCAATATATACAATGAATTCAACCGTCTACAAGATCCATTAATTGTTCTACTTGTCGAAATTAACAAATAATTTCCTTTAAAGGATTAACAATGGGGCTCGTAGTTCACTTAAACTTGAAGAACAAAAAATTGACGAATTGTACTGTTTGGATGCTTTGCATATATGTTTCTTAGACTATTTAGAAGCAATATGCAGAAAGATTTCACCCGTCTACCTGTACTATTCATTGTTCTACTTGTAGAAAGTTACAAATAATTTCCATTTCATGATTATCAATGGGGCTCGCTGTTCAGTTAAACTTGAAGATCAAAAAATTGGCGATTGTTACTGTTTAGATGCTTTGCATATATGTTTCTTAGATTATATAGAAGCAATATATACAAAGATTTCAACCGTCTACCTGTTCCATTCATTGTTCTACTTGTCGAAAGTTACAAATAATTTCCGATAAAGGATTAACAATGGGGCTCATTGTTCACTTAAACTTGAAGAACAAAAAATTGGCGAATTGTACTGTTTGGATGCTTTGCATATATGTTTCTTAGACTATATAGAAGCAATATATACATTGATTTCAACCGTCTACCTGTTCCATTCATTGTTCTACTTGTCGGAAGTTACAAATAATTTCCGTTAAAGTATTAACAATGTGGCTCGTAGTTCACTTAAACTTGAAGAACAAAAAATTGGCGAATTGTACTGTTTGGATGCTTTGCATATATGTTTCGTAGACTATATAGAAGTAATATATACAATGAATTCAACCGTCTACAAGATCCATTCATTGTTCTACTTGTCGAAATTTATAAATAATTTCCTTTAAAGGATTAACAATGGGGCTCGTAGTTCACTTAAACTTGAAGAACAAAAAATTGACGAATTGTACTGTTTGGATGCTTTGCATATGTGTTTCTTAGACTATTTAGAAGCAATATACAGAAAGTTTTCACCCGTCTACCTGTACTATTCATTGTTCTACTTGTAGAAAGTTACAAATTATTTCCATTTCATGATTATCAATGGGGCTCGCTGTTCACTTAAACTTGAAGATCAAAAAATTGGCGATTGTTACTGTTTAGATGCTTTGCATATATGTTTCTTAGATTATATAGAAGCAATATATACAAAGATTTCAGCCGTCTACCTGTTCCATTCATTGTTCTACTTGTCGAAAGTTGCAAATAATTTCCGATAAAGGATTAACAATGGGGCTCATTGTTCACTTAAACTTGAAGAACAAAAAAGTGGCGAATGGTACTGTTTGGATGCTTTACATATTTGTTTCTTAGACTATATGGAAGCAATATATACAATGAATTCAACCGTCTACAAGATCCATTCATTGTTCTACTTGTCGAAATTTACAAATAATTTCCTTTAAAGGATTAATAATGGGGCTCGTAGTTCACTTAAACTTGAAGAACAAAAATTGACGAATTGTACTGTTTGGATGCTTTGCATATATGTTTCTTAGACTATTTAGAAGCAATATACAGAAAGATTTCAACCGTCTACGTGTTCCAATCATTGTTCTACTTGTCGAAAATTACAAATAATTTCCGATAAAGGATTAACCATTGGAGCTCATTGTTCACTAAACTTGAAGAACAAAAAATTGTCGAATTATACTGTTTGGATGCTTTGCATATATGTTTCTTAGAATATATAGAAGCAACATATACAAAGATTTCAACCGTCTACCTGCACTATTCATTGTTCTACTTGTCGAAAGTTACAAATAATTTCCGTTAAGGATTAACAATGGGGATCGTAGTTTACTTAAACTTGAAGAACAAAAAATTGGCGAATTGTACTGTTTGGATGCTTTGCATATTTGTTTCTTAGACTGTATGGAAGCAATATATACAAAGATTTCAACCGTCTACCTGTTCCATTCATTGTTCTACTTGTCGGAAGTTACAAATAATTTCCGTTAAAGTATTAACAATGGGGCTCGTAGTTCACTTAAACATGAAGATGAAATAATTGGCGAATTGTACTGTTTGGATGCTTTGTATATATGTTTCTTAGATTATATAGAAGCAATATATACAAAGATTTCAACCGTCTACCTGTTCCATTCATTGTTCTACTTGTCGAAAATTACAAATAATTTCCGATAAAGGATTAACAATGGGGCTCATTGTTCACTTAAACTTGAAGAACAAAAAATTGGCGAATTGTACTGTTTGGATGCTTTGCATATGTGTTTCTTAGACTATATCGAAGCAATATATACATTGATTTCAACAGTCTACCTGTTCCATTCATTGTTCTACTTGTCGGAAGTTACAAATAATTTCCGTTAAAGTATTAACAATGGGGCTCGTAGTTCACTTAAACATGAAGATGAAATAATTGGCGAATTGTACTGTTTGGATGCTTTGCATATATGTTTCTTAGACTATATGGAAGCAATATATACAAAGATTTCAACCGTCTACGTGTTCCAATCATTGTTCTACTTGTAGAAAGTTACAATTAATATCCATTAAAGGATTAACAATGGGGCTCGAAGTTCACTTAAACTTGAAGAACAAAAAATTGGCGAATTGTACTGTTTGGACGCTTTGCATATATGTTTCTTGGACTATATAGAAGCAATATATACAATGATTTCAACAGTCTACCTGTTCCATTCATTGTTCTACTTGTCGAAATTTACAAATAATTGCCGATAAAGGATTAACAATGGGGCTCATTGTTCACTTAAACTTGAAGAACAAATATTGGCGAATGGTACTGTTTGGATGCTTTGCATATATGTTTCTTAGACTATATGGAAGCAATATATACAAAGATTTCAACCGTCTACGTGTTCCAATCATTGTTCTACTTGTAGAAAGTTACAATTAATTTCCATTAAAGGATTAACAATGGGGCTCGTAGTTCACTTACACTTGAAGAACAAAAAATTGGCGAATTGTACTGTTTGGATGCTTTGCATATATGTTTCTTAGACTATATGGAAGCAATATATACAAAGATTTCAACCGTCTACGTGTTCCAATCATTGTTCTACTTGTAGAAAGTTACAATTAATTTCTAATTAAAGGATTAACAATGGGGCTCGTAGTTCACTTAAACTTGAAGAACAAAAAATTGGCGAATTGTACTGTTTGGATGCTTTGCATATATGTTTCGCAGACTACATAGAAGCAATATATACAATGAATTCAACCGTCTACAAGATCCATTCATTGTTCTACTTGTCGAAATTTACAAATAATTTCCTTTAAAGGATTAACAATGGGGCTCGTAGTTCACTTAAACTTGAAGAACGAAAAATTGACGAATTGTACTGTTTGGATGCTTTGCATATATGTTTCTTAGACTATATAGAAGCAATATATACATTGATTTCAACCGTCTACCTGTTCCATTCATTGTTCGACCTGTCGGAAGTTACAAATAATTTCCGTTAAAGTATTAACAATGGGGCTCGTAGTTCACTTAAACTTGAAGAACAAAAAATTGGCGAATTGTACTGTTTGGATGCTTTGCATATATGTTTCGCAGACTACATAGAAGCAATATATACAATGAATTCAACCGTCTACAAGATCCATTCATTGTTCTACTTGTCGAAATTTACAAATAATTTCCTTTAAAGGATTAACAATGGGGCTCGTAGTTCACTTAAACTTGAAGAACAAAAAATTGACGAATTGTACTGTTTGGATGCTTTGCATATATGTTTCGTAGACTATATAGAAGCAATATATACAATGATTTCATTCGTCTATATGATCCATTCATTGTTCTACTTGTCGAAATTTACAAATAATTTCCTTTAAAGGATTAACAATGGGGCTCGTAGTTCACTTAAACTTGAAGAACAAAAAATTGGCGAATTATACTGTTTCGATGCTTTGCATATATGTTTCTTAGACAATTTAGAAGCAATATATAGAAAGATTTCACCCGTCTACCTGTACTATTCATTGTTCTACTTGTAGAAAGTTACAAATAATTTCCATTTCATGATTATCAATGGGGCTCGCTGTTCACTTAAACTTGGAGATCAAAAAATTGGCGATTGTTACTGTTTAGATGCTTTGCATATAGGTTTCTTAGACTATATAGATGCAACATATACAAAGATTTCAACCGTCTACCTGTTCTATTCGTTGTTCTACTTGTAGAAAGTTACAAATAATTTCCGATTCATGATTATCAATGGGGCTCGTTGTTCACTTAAACTTGAAGAACATAAAATTGGCGAATGGTACTGTTTGGATGCTTTGCGTACATGTTTCTTAGACTATATAGAAGCAATATATACAAAGATTTCAACCGTCTACCTGTTCCATTCATTGTTCTACTTGTCGAAAGTTACAAATAATTTCCGATAAAGGATTAACAATGGGGCTCATTGTTCACTTAAACTTGAAGAACAAAAAATTGGCGAATGGTACTGTTTGGATGCTTTGCATATATGTTTCTTAGACTATATGGAAGCAATATGTACAAAGATTTCAACCGTCTACTTTTTCCAATCACTGTTCTACTTGTAGAAATTTACAATTAATTTCCATTAAAGGCTTAACAATGGGGCTCGTAGTTCACTTAAACTTGAAGAACAAAAAATTGGCGAATTGTACTGTTTGGATGCTTTGCATATATGTTTCGTAGACTATATACAAGCAATATATACAATGAATTCAACCGTCTACAAGATCCATTAATTGTTCTACTTGTCGAAATTAACAAATAATTTCCTTTAAAGGATTAACAATGGGGCTCGTAGTTCACTTAAACTTGAAGAACAAAAAATTGTCGAATTGTACTGTTTGGATGCTTTGCATATATGTTTCTTAGACTATATAGAAGCAATATATACAAAGATTTCAACCGTCTACGTGTTCCAATCATTGTTCTACTTGTAGAAAGTTACAATTAATTTCCATTAAAGGATTAACAATGGGGCTCGTAGTTCACTTAAACTTGAAGAACAAAAAATTGGCGAATTGTACTGTTTGGATGCTTTGCATATTTGTTTCTTAGACTATATGGAAGCAATATATACAAAGATTTCAACCGTCTACCTGTTCCATTCATTGTTCTACTTGTCGGAAGTTACAAATAATTTCCGTTAAAGTATTAACAATGGGGCTCGTTGTTCACTTAAACATGAAGATGAAATAATTGGCGAATTGTACTGTTTGGATGCTTTGCATATTTGTTTCTTAGACTATATGGAAGCAATATATACAAAGATTTCAACCGTCTACCTGTTCCATTCATTGTTCTACTTGTCGGAAGTTACAAATAATTTCCGTTAAAGTATTAACAATGGGGCTCGTAGTTCACTTAAACATGAAGATGAAATAATTGGCGAATTGTACTGTTTGGATGCTTTGCATATATGTTTCTTAGATTATATAGAAGCAATATATACAAAGATTTCAACCGTCTACCAGTTCTATTCATTGTTCTACTTGTCGAAAGTTACAAATAATTTCCGATAAAGGATTAACAATGGGGCTCGTAGTTCACTTAAACTTGAAGAACAAAAAATTGGCGAATTGTACTGTTTGGATGCTTTGCATTTATGTTTCTTACACTATATGGAAGCAATATATACAAAGATTTCAACCGTCTACGGGTTCCAATCATTGTTCTACTTGTAGAAAGTTACAAATAATTTCCATTTCATGATTATCAATGGGGCTCGCTGTTCACTTAAACTTGAAGATCAAAAAATTGGCGATTGTTACTGTTTAGATGCTTTGCATATATGTTTCTTAGATTATATAGAAGCAATATATACAAAGATTTCAACCGTCTACCTGTTCCATTCATTGTTCTACTTGTCGAAAGTTACAAATAATTTCCGATAAAGGATTAACAATGGGGCTCATTGTTCACTTAAACTTGAAGAACAAAAAATTGGCGAATTGTACTGTTTGGATGCTTTGCATATATGTTTCTTAGACTATATGGAAGCAATATATACAAAGATTTCAACCGTCTACGTGTTCCAATCATTGTTCTACTTGTAGAAAGTTACAATTAATTTCCATTAAAGGATTAACAATGGGGCTCGTAGTTCACTTAAACTTGAAGAACAAAAAATTGGCGAATTGTACTGTTTGGATGCTTTGCATATATGTTTCGTAGACTATATAGAAGCAATATATACAATGATTTCATTCGTCTATATGATCCATTCATTGTCTACTTGTCGGAAGTTACAAATAATTTCCGTTAAAGTATTAACAATGGGGCTCGTAGTTCACTTAAACTTGAAGAACAAAAAATTGGCGAATTGTACTGTTTGGATGCTTTGCATATATGTTTCTTAGACTATTTAGAAGCAATATACAGAAAGATTTCAACCGTCTACGTGTTCCAATCATTGTTCTACTTGTCGAAAATTACAAATAATTTCCGATAAAGGATTAACCATTGGAGCTCATTGTTCACTAAACTTGAAGAACAAAAAATTGTCGAATTATACTGTTTGGATGCTTTGCATATATGTTTCTTAGAATATATAGAAGCAACATATACAAAGATTTCAACCGTCTACCTGCACTATTCATTGTTCTACTTGTCGAAAGTTACAAATAATTTCCGTTAAGGATTAACAATGGGGATCGTAGTTTACTTAAACTTGAAGAACAAAAAATTGGCGAATTGTACTGTTTGGATGCTTTGCATATTTGTTTCTTAGACTGTATGGAAGCAATATATACAAAGATTTCAACCGTCTACCTGTTCCATTCATTGTTCTACTTGTCGGAAGTTACAAATAATTTCCGTTAAAGTATTAACAATGGGGCTCGTAGTTCACTTAAACATGAAGATGAAATAATTGGCGAATTGTACTGTTTGGATGCTTTGCATATATGTTTCTTAGATTATATAGAAGCAATATATACAAAGATTTCAACCGTCTACCTGTTCCATTCATTGTTCTACTTGTCGAAAATTACAAATAATTTCCGATAAAGGATTAACAATGGGGCTCATTGTTCACTTAAACTTGAAGAACAAAAAATTGGCGAATTGTACTGTTTGGATGCTTTGCATATGTGTTTCTTAGACTATATCGAAGCAATATATACATTGATTTCAACAGTCTACCTGTTCCATTCATTGTTCTACTTGTCGGAAGTTACAAATAATTTCCGTTAAAGTATTAACAATGGGGCTCGTAGTTCACTTAAACATGAAGATGAAATAATTGGCGAATTGTACTGTTTGGATGCTTTGCATATATGTTTCTTAGACTATATGGAAGCAATATATACAAAGATTTCAACCGTCTACGTGTTCCAATCATTGTTCTACTTGTAGAAAGTTACAATTAATATCCATTAAAGGATTAACAATGGGGCTCGAAGTTCACTTAAACTTGAAGAACAAAAAATTGGCGAATTGTACTGTTTGGACGCTTTGCATATATGTTTCTTGGACTATATAGAAGCAATATATACAATGATTTCAACAGTCTACCTGTTCCATTCATTGTTCTACTTGTCGAAATTTACAAATAATTGCCGATAAAGGATTAACAATGGGGCTCATTGTTCACTTAAACTTGAAGAACAAATATTGGCGAATGGTACTGTTTGGATGCTTTGCATATATGTTTCTTAGACTATATGGAAGCAATATATACAAAGATTTCAACCGTCTACGTGTTCCAATCATTGTTCTACTTGTAGAAAGTTACAATTAATTTCCATTAAAGGATTAACAATGGGGCTCGTAGTTCACTTACACTTGAAGAACAAAAAATTGGCGAATTGTACTGTTTGGATGCTTTGCATATATGTTTCTTAGACTATATGGAAGCAATATATACAAAGATTTCAACCGTCTACGTGTTCCAATCATTGTTCTACTTGTAGAAAGTTACAATTAATTTCCATTAAAGGATTAACAATGGGGCTCGTAGTTCACTTAAACTTGAAGAACAAAAAATTGGCGAATTGTACTGTTTGGATGCTTTGCATATATGTTTCGCAGACTACATAGAAGCAATATATACAATGAATTCAACCGTCTACAAGATCCATTCATTGTTCTACTTGTCGAAATTTACAAATAATTTCCTTTAAAGGATTAACAATGGGGCTCGTAGTTCACTTAAACTTGAAGAACAAAAAATTGACGAATTGTACTGTTTGGATGCTTTGCATATATGTTTCGTAGACTATATAGAAGCAATATATACAATGATTTCATTCGTCTATATGATCCATTCATTGTTCTACTTGTCGAAATTTACAAATAATTTCCTTTAAAGGATTAACAATGGGGCTCGTAGTTCACTTAAACTTGAAGAACAAAAAATTGGCGAATTATACTGTTTCGATGCTTTGCATATATGTTTCTTAGACAATTTAGAAGCAATATATAGAAAGATTTCACCCGTCTACCTGTACTATTCATTGTTATACTTGTAGAAAGTTACAAATAATTTCCATTTCATGATTATCAATGGGGCTCGCTGTTCACTTAAACTTGGAGATCAAAAAATTGGCGATTGTTACTGTTTAGATGCTTTGCATATAGGTTTCTTAGACTATATAGATGCAACATATACAAAGATTTCAACCGTCTACCTGTTCTATTCGTTGTTCTACTTGTAGAAAGTTACAAATAATTTCCGATTCATGATTATCAATGGGGCTCGTTGTTCACTTAAACTTGAAGAACATAAAATTGGCGAATGGTACTGTTTGGATGCTTTGCGTACATGTTTCTTAGACTATATAGAAGCAATATATACAAAGATTTCAACCGTCTACCTGTTCCATTCATTGTTCTACTTGTCGAAAGTTACAAATAATTTCCGATAAAGGATTAACAATGGGGCTCATTGTTCACTTAAACTTGAAGAACAAAAAATTGGCGAATGGTACTGTTTGGATGCTTTGCATATATGTTTCTTAGACTATATGGAAGCAATATGTACAAAGATTTCAACCGTCTACTTTTTCCAATCACTGTTCTACTTGTAGAAATTTACAATTAATTTCCATTAAAGGCTTAACAATGGGGCTCGTAGTTCACTTAAACTTGAAGAACAAAAAATTGGCGAATTGTACTGTTTGGATGCTTTGCATATATGTTTCGTAGACTATATACAAGCAATATATACAATGAATTCAACCGTCTACAAGATCCATTAATTGTTCTACTTGTCGAAATTAACAAATAATTTCCTTTAAAGGATTAACAATGGGGCTCGTAGTTCACTTAAACTTGAAGAACAAAAAATTGTCGAATTGTACTGTTTGGATGCTTTGCATATATGTTTCTTAGACTATATAGAAGCAATATATACAAAGATTTCAACCGTCTACCTGTTCCATTCATTGTTCTACTTGTCGAAAGTTACAAATAATTTCCGATAAAGGATTAACAATGGGGCTCATTGTTCACTTAAACTTGAAGAACAAAAAATTGGCGAATGGTACTGTTTGGATGCTTTGCATATATGTTTCTTAGACTATATGGAAGCAATATGTACAAAGATTTCAACCGTCTACTTTTTCCAATCACTGTTCTACTTGTAGAAATTTACAATTAATTTCCATTAAAGGCTTAACAATGGGGCTCGTAGTTCACTTAAACTTGAAGAACAAAAAATTGGCGAATTGTACTGTTTGGATGCTTTGCATATATGTTTCGTAGACTATATACAAGCAATATATACAATGAATTCAACCGTCTACAAGATCCATTAATTGTTCTACTTGTCGAAATTAACAAATAATTTCCTTTAAAGGATTAACAATGGGGCTCGTAGTTCACTTAAACTTGAAGAACAAAAAATTGACGAATTGTACTGTTTGGATGCTTTGCATATATGTTTCTTAGACTATTTAGAAGCAATATGCAGAAAGATTTCACCCGTCTACCTGTACTATTCATTGTTCTACTTGTAGAAAGTTACAAATAATTTCCATTTCATGATTATCAATGGGGCTCGCTGTTCAGTTAAACTTGAAGATCAAAAAATTGGCGATTGTTACTGTTTAGATGCTTTGCATATATGTTTCTTAGATTATATAGAAGCAATATATACAAAGATTTCAACCGTCTACCTGTTCCATTCATTGTTCTACTTGTCGAAAGTTACAAATAATTTCCGATAAAGGATTAACAATGGGGCTCATTGTTCACTTAAACTTGAAGAACAAAAAATTGGCGAATTGTACTGTTTGGATGCTTTGCATATATGTTTCTTAGACTATATGGAAGCAATTTATACAAAGATTTCAACCGTCTACCTGTTCCATTCATTGTTCTACTTGTCGGAAGTTACAAATAATTTCCGTTAAAGTATTAACAATGGGGCTCGTAGTTCACTTAAACATGAAGATGAAATAATTGGCGAATTGTACTGTTTGGATGCTTTGCATATATGTTTCTTAGAATATATAGAAGCAAGATATACAAAGATTTCAACCGTCTACCTGCACTATTCATTGTTCAACTTGTCGAAAGTTACAAATAATTTCCGTTAAGGATTAACAATGGGGATCATAGTTTACTTAAACTTGAAGAACAAAAAATTGGCGAATTGTACTGTTTGGATGCTTTGCATATATGTTTCGCAGACTACATAGAAGCAATATATACAATGAATTCAACCGTCTACAAGATCCATTCATTGTTCTACTTGTCGAAATTTATAAATAATTTCCTTTAAAGGATTAACAATGGGGCTCGTAGTTCACTTAAACTTGAAGAACGAAAAATTGACGAATTGTACTGTTTGGATGCTTTGCATATATGTTTCTTAGACTATTTAGAAGCAATATACAGAAAGATTTCACCAGTCTACCTGTACTATTCATTGTTCTACTTGTAGAAAGTTACAAATAATTTCCATTTCATGATTATCAATGGGGCTCGCTGTTCACTTAAACTTGAAGATCAAAAAATTGGCGATTGTTCCTGTTTAGATGCTTTGCATATATGTTTCTTAGATTATATAGAAGCAATATATACAAAGATTCCAACCGTCTACCTGTTCCATTCATTGTTCTACTTGTCGAAAGTTACAAATAATTTCCGATAAAGGATTAACAATGGGGCTCATTGTTCACTTAAACTTGAAGAACAAAAAATTGGCGAATGGTACTGTTTGGATGCTTTGCATATATGTTTCGTAGACTATATGGAAGCAATTTATACAAAGATTTCAACCGTCTACCTGTTCCATTCATTGTTCTACTTGTCGGAAGTTACAAATAATTTCCGTTAAAGTATTAACAATGGGGCTCGTAGTTCACTTAAACATGAAGATGAAATAATTGGCGAATTGTACTGTTTGGATGCTTTGCATATATGTTTCTTAGATTATATAGAAGCAATATATACAAAGATTTCAACCGTCTACCTGTTCCATTCACTGTTCTACTTGTCGAAAATTACAAATAATTTCCGATAAAGGATTAACCATTGGGGCTCATTGTTCACTAAACTTGAAGAACAAAAAATTGTCGAATTATACTGTTTGGATGCTTTGCATATATGTTTCTTAGAATATATAGAAGCAAGATATACAAAGATTTCAACCGTCTACCTGCACTATTCATTGTTCAACTTGTCGAAAGTTACAAATAATTTCCGTTAAGGATTAACAATGGGGATCGTAGTTTACTTAAACTTGAAGAACAAAAAATTGGCGAATTGTACTGTTTGGATGCTTTGCATTTTTGTTTCTTAGACTACATGGAAGCAATATATACAAAGATTTCAACCGTCTACCTGTTCCATTCATTGTTCTACTTGTCGGAAGTTACAAATAATTTCCGTTAAAGTATTAACAATGGGGCTCGTAGTTCACTTAAACATGAAGATGAAATAATTGGCGAATTGTACTGTTTGGATGCTTTGCATATATGTTTCTTAGATTATATAGAAGCAATATATACAAAGATTTCAACCGTCTACCTGTTCCATTCATTGTTCTACTTGTCGAAAATTACAAATAATTTCCGATAAAGGATTAACAATGGGGCTCATTGTTCACTTAAACTTGAAGAACAAAAAATTGGCGAATGGTACTATTTGGATGCTTTGCATATATGTTTCTTAGACTATATAGAAGCAATATACACAATGATTTCAACTGTCTACCTGTTCCATTCACTGTTCTACTTGTCGAAAGTTACAAATAATTTCCGATAAAGGATTAACAATGGGGCTCATTGTTCACTTAAACTTGAAGAACAAAAAATTGGCGAATGGTACTATTTGGATGCTTTGCTCATATGTTTCTTAGACTATATAGAAGCAATATATACAAAGATTTCAACCGTCTACCTGTTCCATTCATTGTTCTACTTGTCGAAAGTTACAAATAATTTCCGTTAAGGGATTAACAATGGGGATCGTAGTTTACTTAAACTTGAAGAACAAAAAATTGGCGAATTGTACTGTTTGGATGCTTTGCATATATGTTTCTTAGACTATATAGAAGCAATATATACAAAGATTTCAACCGTCTACGGGTTCCAATCATTGTTCTACTTGTAGAAAGTTACAATTAATTTCCATTTCATGATTATCAATGGGGCTCGCTGTTCACTTAAACTTGAAGATCAAAAAATTGGCGAATTGTACTGTTTGGATGCTTTGCACATATGTTTCGTAGACTATATAGAAGCAATATATACAATGAATTCAACCGTCTACAAGATCCATTCATTGTTCTACTTGTCGAAATTTACAAATAATTTCCTTTAAAGGATTAACAATGGGGCTCGTAGTTCACTTAAACTTGAAGAACAAAAAATTGGCGAATTGTACTGTTTGGATGCTTTGCATATATGTTTCTTAGACTATATCAAAGCAATATATACATTGATTTCAACCGTCTACCTGTTCCATTCATTGTTCTACTTGTCGGAAGTTACAAATAATTTCCGTTAAAGTATTAACAATGGAGCTCGTAGTTCACTTAAACATGAAGATGAAATAATTGGCGAATTGTACTGTTTGGATGCTTTGCATATATGTTTCTTAGATTATATAGAAGCAATATTTAAAAAGATTTCAACCGTCTAACTGTTCCATTCATTGTTCTACTTGTCGAAAGTTACAAATAATTTCCGTTAAGGGATTAACAATGGGGATCGTAGTTTACTTAAACTTGAAGAACAAAAAATTGGCGAATTGTACTGTTTGGATGCTTTGCATATATGTTTCTTAGACTATATAGAAGCAATATATACAAAGATTTCAACCGTCTACGGGTTCCAATCATTGTTCTACTTGTAGAAAGTTACAATTAATTTCCATTTCATGATTATCAATGGGGCTCGCTGTTCACTTAAACTTGAAGATCAAAAAATTGGCGAATTGTACTGTTTGGATGCTTTGCACATATGTTTCGTAGACTATATAGAAGCAATATATACAATGAATTCAACCGTCTACAAGATCCATTCATTGTTCTACTTGTCGAAATTTACAAATAATTTCCTTTAAAGGATTAACAATGGGGCTCGTAGTTCACTTAAACTTGAAGATCAAAAAATTGGCGAATTGTACTGTTTGGATGCTTTGCATATATGTTTCGTAGACTATATAGAAGCAATATATACAATGAATTCAACCGTCTACAAGATCCATTCATTGTTCTACTTGTCGAAATTTACAAATAATTTCCTTTAAAGGATTAACAATGGGGCTCGTAGTTCACTTAAACTTGAAGAACAAAAAATTGACGAATTGTACTGTTTGGATGCTTTGCATATATGTTTCTTAGACTATTTAGAAGCAATATACAGAAAGATTTCACCCGTCTACCTGTACTATTCATTGTTCTACTTGTAGAAAGTTACAAATAATTTCCATTTCATGATTATCAATGGGGCTCGCTGTTCACTTAAACTTGAAGATCAAAAAATTGGCGATTGTTACTGTTTAGATGCTTTGCATATATGTTTCTTAGATTATATAGAAGCAATATATACAAAGATTTCAACCGTCTACCTGTTCCATTCATTGTTCTACTTGTAGAAAGTTACAATTAATTTCCATTAAAGGATTAACAATGGGGCTCGAAGTTCACTTAAACTTGAAGAACAAAAAATTGGCGAATTGTACTGTTTGGACGCTTTGAATATATGTTTCTTGGACTATATAGAAGCAATATATACAATGATTTCAACAGTCTACCTGTTCCATTCATTGTTCTACTTGTCGAAATTTAAAATAATTTCCGATAAAGGATTAACAATGGGGCTCATTGTTCACTTAAACTTGAAGAACAAATATTGGCGAATGGTACTGTTTGGATGCTTTGCATATATGTTTCTTAGACTATATGGAAGCAATATATACAAAGATTTCAACCGTCTACGTGTTCCAATCATTGTTCTACTTGTAGAAAGTTACAATTAATTTCCATTAAAGGATTAACAATGGGGCTCGTAGTTCACTTACACTTGAAGAACAAAAAATTGGCGAATTGTACTGTTTGGATGCTTTGCATATATGTTTCTTAGACTATATGGAAGCAATATATACAAAGATTTCAACCGTCTACGTGTTCCAATCATTGTTCTACTTGTAGAAAGTTACAATTAATTTCCATTAAAGGATTAACAATGGGGCTCGTAGTTCACTTAAACTTGAAGAACAAAAAATTGGCGAATTGTACTGTTTGGATGCTTTGCATATTTGTTTCTTAGACTATATGGAAGCAATATATACAAAGATTTCAACCGTCTACCTGTTCCATTCATTGTTCTACTTGTCGGAAGTTACAAATAATTTCCGTTAAAGTATTAACAATGGGGCTCGTTGTTCACTTAAACATGAAGATGAAATAATTGGCGAATTGTACTGTTTGGATGCTTTGCATATTTGTTTCTTAGACTATATGGAAGCAATATATACAAAGATTTCAACCGTCTACCTGTTCCATTCATTGTTCTACTTGTCGGAAGTTACAAATAATTTCCGTTAAAGTATTAACAATGGGGCTCGTAGTTCACTTAAACATGAAGATGAAATAATTGGCGAATTGTACTGTTTGGATGCTTTGCATATATGTTTCTTAGATTATATAGAAGCAATATATACAAAGATTTCAACCGTCTACCAGTTCTATTCATTGTTCTACTTGTCGAAAGTTACAAATAATTTCCGATAAAGGATTAACAATGGGGCTCGTAGTTCACTTAAACTTGAAGAACAAAAAATTGGCGAATTGTACTGTTTGGATGCTTTGCATTTATGTTTCTTACACTATATGGAAGCAATATATACAAAGATTTCAACCGTCTACGGGTTCCAATCATTGTTCTACTTGTAGAAAGTTACAAATAATTTCCATTTCATGATTATCAATGGGGCTCGCTGTTCACTTAAACTTGAAGATCAAAAAATTGGCGATTGTTACTGTTTAGATGCTTTGCATATATGTTTCTTAGATTATATAGAAGCAATATATACAAAGATTTCAACCGTCTACCTGTTCCATTCATTGTTCTACTTGTCGAAAGTTACAAATAATTTCCGATAAAGGATTAACAATGGGGCTCATTGTTCACTTAAACTTGAAGAACAAAAAATTGGCGAATTGTACTGTTTGGATGCTTTGCATATATGTTTCTTAGACTATATGGAAGCAATATATACAAAGATTTCAACCGTCTACGTGTTCCAATCATTGTTCTACTTGTAGAAAGTTACAATTAATTTCCATTAAAGGATTAACAATGGGGCTCGTAGTTCACTTAAACTTGAAGAACAAAAAATTGGCGAATTGTACTGTTTGGATGCTTTGCATATATGTTTCGTAGACTATATAGAAGCAATATATACAATGATTTCATTCGTCTATATGATCCATTCATTGTCTACTTGTCGGAAGTTACAAATAATTTCCGTTAAAGTATTAACAATGGGGCTCGTAGTTCACTTAAACATGAAGATGAAATAATTGGCGAATTGTACTGTTTGGATGCTTTGCATATATGTTTCTTAGATTATATAGAAGCAATATATACAAAGATTTCAACCGTCTACCTGTTCCATTCATTGTTCTACTTGTCGAAAATTACAAATAATTTCCGATAAAGGATTAACAATGGGGCTCGTAGTTCACTTAAACATGAAGATGAAATAATTGGCGAATTGTACTGTTTGGATGCTTTGCATATATGTTTCTTAGATTATATAGAAGCAATATATACAAAGATTTCAACCGTCTACCTGTTCCATTCATTGTTCTACTTGTCGAAAATTACAAATAATTTCCGATAAAGGATTAATAATGGGGCTCATTGTTCACTTAAACTTGAAGAACAAAAAATTGGCGAATTGTACTGTTTGGATGCTTTGCATATGTGTTTCTTAGACTATATCGAAGCAATATATACATTGATTTCAACCGTATACCTGTTCCATTCATTGTTCTACTTGTCGGAAGTTACAAATAATTTCCGTTAAAGTATTAACAATGGGGCTCGTAGTTCACTTAAACATGAAGATGAAATAATTGGCGAATTGTACTGTTTGGATGCTTTGCATATATGTTTCTTAGACTATATGGAAGCAATATATACAAAGATTTCAACCGTCTACGTGTTCCAATCATTGTTCTACTTGTAGAAAGTTACAATTAATTTCCATTAAAGGATTAACAATGGGGCTCGAAGTTCACTTAAACTTGAAGAACAAAAAATTGGCGAATTGTACTGTTTGGACGCTTTGCATATATGTTTCTTGGACTATATAGAAGCAATATATACAATGATTTCAACAGTCTACCTGTTCCATTCATTGTTCTACTTGTCGAAATTTACAAATAATTGCCGATAAAGGATTAACAATGGGGCTCATTGTTCACTTAAACTTGAAGAACAAATATTGGCGAATGGTACTGTTTGGATGCTTTGCATATATGTTTCTTAGACTATATGGAAGCAATATATACAAAGATTTCAACCGTCTACGTGTTCCAATCATTGTTCTACTTGTAGAAAGTTACAATTAATTTCCATTAAAGG
The DNA here is from genome assembly GCA_963989415.1 of Cerceris ruficornis. Lineage (NCBI taxonomy): Eukaryota > Metazoa > Arthropoda > Insecta > Hymenoptera > Crabronidae > Cerceris > Cerceris ruficornis. Next base: position 753,173 of record CAXDIW010000035.1, read on the forward strand.
ATTAACAATGGGGCTCGTAGTTCACTTACACTTGAAGAACAAAAAATTGGCGAATTGTACTGTTTGGATGCTTTGCATATATGTTTCTTAGACTATATGGAAGCAATATATACAAAGATTTCAACCGTCTACGTGTTCCAATCATTGTTCTACTTGTAGAAAGTTACAATTAATTTCCATTAAAGGATTAACAATGGGGCTCGTAGTTCACTTAAACTTGAAGAACAAAAAATTGGCGAATTGTACTGTTTGGATGCTTTGCATATTTGTTTCTTAGACTATATGGAAGCAATATATACAAAGATTTCAACCGTCTACCTGTTCCATTCATTGTTCTACTTGTCGGAAGTTACAAATAATTTCCGTTAAAGTATTAACAATGGGGCTCGTTGTTCACTTAAACATGAAGATGAAATAATTGGCGAATTGTACTGTTTGGATGCTTTGCATATTTGTTTCTTAGACTATATGGAAGCAATATATACAAAGATTTCAACCGTCTACCTGTTCCATTCATTGTTCTACTTGTCGGAAGTTACAAATAATTTCCGTTAAAGTATTAACAATGGGGCTCGTAGTTCACTTAAACATGAAGATGAAATAATTGGCGAATTGTACTGTTTGGATGCTTTGCATATATGTTTCTTAGATTATATAGAAGCAATATATACAAAGATTTCAACCGTCTACCAGTTCTATTCATTGTTCTACTTGTCGAAAGTTACAAATAATTTCCGATAAAGGATTAACAATGGGGCTCGTAGTTCACTTAAACTTGAAGAACAAAAAATTGGCGAATTGTACTGTTTGGATGCTTTGCATTTATGTTTCTTACACTATATGGAAGCAATATATACAAAGATTTCAACCGTCTACGGGTTCCAATCATTGTTCTACTTGTAGAAAGTTACAAATAATTTCCATTTCATGATTATCAATGGGGCTCGCTGTTCACTTAAACTTGAAGATCAAAAAATTGGCGATTGTTACTGTTTAGATGCTTTGCATATATGTTTCTTAGATTATATAGAAGCAATATATACAAAGATTTCAACCGTCTACCTGTTCCATTCATTGTTCTACTTGTCGAAAGTTACAAATAATTTCCGATAAAGGATTAACAATGGGGCTCATTGTTCACTTAAACTTGAAGAACAAAAAATTGGCGAATTGTACTGTTTGGATGCTTTGCATATATGTTTCTTAGACTATATGGAAGCAATATATACAAAGATTTCAACCGTCTACGTGTTCCAATCATTGTTCTACTTGTAGAAAGTTACAATTAATTTCCATTAAAGGATTAACAATGGGGCTCGTAGTTCACTTAAATTTGAAGAACAAAAAATTGGCGAATTGTACTGTTTGGATGCTTTGCATATATGTTTCGTAGACTATATAGAAGCAATATATACAATGATTTCATTCGTCTATATGATCCATTCATTGTCTACTTGTCGGAAGTTACAAATAATTTCCGTTAAAGTATTAACAATGGGGCTCGTAGTTCACTTAAACATGAAGATGAAATAATTGGCGAATTGTACTGTTTGGATGCTTTGCATATATGTTTCTTAGATTATATAGAAGCAATATATACAAAGATTTCAACCGTCGACCTGTTCCATTCATTGTTCTACTTGTCGAAAATTACAAATAATTTCCGATAAAGGATTAACCATTGGAGCTCATTGTTCACTAAACTTGAAGAACAAAAAATTGTCGAATTATACTGTTTGGATGCTTTGCATATATGGTTCTTAGAATATATAGAAGCAACATATACAAAGATTTCAACCGTCTACCTGCACTATTCATTGTTCTACTTGTCGAAAGTTACAAATAATTTCCGTTAAGGATTAACAATGGGGATCGTAGTTTACTTAAACTTGAAGAACAAAAAATTGGCGAATTGTACTGTTTGGATGCTTTGCATATTTGTTTCTTAGACTGTATGGTAGCAATATATACAAAGATTTCAACCGTCTACCTGTTCTATTCATTGTTCTACTTGTCGGAAGTTACAAATAATTTCCGTTAAAGTATTAACAATGGGGCTCGTAGTTCACTTAAACATGAAGATGAAATAATTGGCGAATTGTACTGTTTGGATGCTTTGCATATATGTTTCTTAGATTATATAGAAGCAATATATACAAAGATTTCAACCGTCTACCTGTTCCATTCATTGTTCTACTTGTCGAAAATTACAAATAATTTCCGATAAAGGATTAATAATGGGGCTCATTGTTCACTTAAACTTGAAGAACAAAAAATTGGCGAATTGTACTGTTTGGATGCTTTGCATATGTGTTTCTTAGACTATATCGAAGCAATATATACATTGATTTCAACCGTCTACCTGTTCCATTCATTGTTCTACTTGTCGGAAGTTACAAATAATTTCCGTTAAAGTATTAACAATGGGGCTCGTAGTTCACTTAAACATGAAGATGAAATAATTGGCGAATTGTACTGTTTGGATGCTTTGCATATATGTTTCTTAGACTATATGGAAGCAATATATACAAAGATTTCAACCGTCTACGTGTTCCAATCATTGTTCTACTTGTAGAAAGTTACAATTAATTTCCATTAAAGGATTAACAATGGGGCTCGAAGTTCACTTAAACTTGAAGAACAAAAAATTGGCGAATTGTACTGTTTGGACGCTTTGCATATATGTTTCTTGGACTATATAGAAGCAATATATACAATGATTTCAACAGTCTACCTGTTCCATTCATTGTTCTACTTGTCGAAATTTACAAATAATTGCCGATAAAGGATTAACAATGGGGCTCATTGTTCACTTAAACTTGAAGAACAAATATTGGCGAATGGTACTGTTTGGATGCTTTGCATATATGTTTCTTAGACTATATGGAAGCAATATATACAAAGATTTCAACCGTCTACGTGTTCCAATCATTGTTCTACTTTTAGAAAGTTACAATTAATTTCCATTAAAGGATTAACAATGGGGCTCGTAGTTCACTTACACTTGAAGAACAAAAAATTGGCGAATTGTACTGTTTGGATGCTTTGCATATATGTTTCTTAGACTATATGGAAGCAATATATACAAAGATTTCAACCGTCTACGTGTTCCAATCATTGTTCGACCTGTCGGAAGTTACAAATAATTTCCGTTAAAGTATTAACAATGGGGCTCGTAGTTCACTTAAACTTGAAGAACAAAAAATTGGCGAATTGTACTGTTTGGATGCTTTGCATATATGTTTCGCAGACTACATAGAAGCAATATATACAATGAATTCAACCGTCTACAAGATCCATTCATTGTTCTACTTGTCGAAATTTACGAATAATTTCCTTTAAAGGATTAACAATGGGGCTCGTAGTTCACTTAAACTTGAAGAACGAAAAATTGACGAATTGTACTGTTTGGATGCTTTGCATATATGTTTCTTAGACTATTTAGAAGCAATATACAGAAAGATTTCACCCGTCTACCTGTACTATTCATTGTTCTACTTGTAGAAAGTTACAAATAATTTCCATTTCATGATTATCAATGGGGCTCGCTGTTCACTTAAACTTGAAGATCAAAAAATTGGCGATTGTTACTGTTTAGATGCTTTGCATATATGTTTCTTAGATTATATAGAAGCAATATATACAAAGATTCCAACCGTCTACCTGTTCCATTCATTGTTCTACTTGTCGAAAGTTACAAATAATTTCCGATAAAGGATTAACAATGGGGATCGTAGTTTACTTAAACTTGAAGAACAAAAAATTGGCGAATTGTACTGTTTGGATGCTTTACATTTTTGTTTCTTAGACTACATGGAAGCAATATATACAAAGATTTCAACCGTCTACCTGTTCCATTCATTGTTCTACTTGTCGGAAGTTACAAATAATTTCCGTTAAAGTATTAACAATGGGGCTCGTAGTTCACTTAAACATGAAGATGAAATAATTGGCGAATTGTACTGTTTGGATGCTTTGCATATATGTTTCTTAGATTATATAGAAGCAATATATACAAAGATTTCAACCGTCTACCTGTTCCATTCATTGTTCTACTTGTCGAAAATTACAAATAATTTCCGATAAAGGATTAACAATGGGGCTCATTGTTCACTTAAACTTGAAGAACAAAAAATTGGCGAATGGTACTATTTGGATGCTTTGCATATATGTTTCTTAGACTATATAGAAGCAATATATACAATGATTTCAACTGTCTACCTGTTCCATTCACTGTTCTACTTGTCGAAAGTTACAAATAATTTCCGATAAAGGATTAACAATGGGGCTCATTGTTCACTTAAACTTGAAGAACAAAAAATTGGCGAATGGTACTATTTGGATGCTTTGCACATATGTTTCTTAGACTATATAGAAGCAATATATACAAAGATTTCAACCGTCTACCTGTTCCATTCATTGTTCTACTTGTCGAAAGTTACAAATAATTTCCGTTAAGGGATTAACAATGGGGATCGTAGTTTACTTAAACTTGAAGAACAAAAAATTGGCGAATTGTACTGTTTGGATGCTTTGCATATATGTTTCTTAGACTATATAGAAGCAATATATACAAAGATTTCAACCGTCTACGGGTTCCAATCATTGTTCTACTTGTAGAAAGTTACAATTAATTTCCATTTCATGATTATCAATGGGGCTCGCTGTTCACTTAAACTTGAAGATCAAAAAATTGGCGAATTGTACTGTTTGGATGCTTTGCACATATGTTTCGTAGACTATATAGAAGCAATATATACAATGAATTCAACCGTCTACAAGATCCATTCATTGTTCTACTTGTCGAAATTTACAAATAATTTCCTTTAAAGGATTAACAATGGGGCTCGTAGTTCACTTAAACTTGAAGATCAAAAAATTGGCGAATTGTACTGTTTGGATGCTTTGCATATATGTTTCGTAGACTATATAGAAGCAATATATACAATGAATTCAACCGTCTACAAGATCCATTCATTGTTCTACTTGTCGAAATTTACAAATAATTTCCTTTAAAGGATTAACAATGGGGCTCGTAGTTCACTTAAACTTGAAGAACAAAAAATTGACGAATTGTACTGTTTGGATGCTTTGCATATATGTTTCTTAGACTATTTAGAAGCAATATACAGAAAGATTTCACCCGTCTACCTGTACTATTCATTGTTCTACTTGTAGAAAGTTACAAATAATTTCCATTTCATGATTATCAATGGGGCTCGCTGTTCACTTAAACTTGAAGATCAAAAAATTGGCGATTGTTACTGTTTAGATGCTTTGCATATATGTTTCTTAGATTATATAGAAGCAATATATACAAAGATTTCAACCGTCTACCTGTTCCATTCATTGTTCTACTTGTAGAAAGTTACAATTAATTTCCATTAAAGGATTAACAATGGGGCTCGAAGTTCACTTAAACTTGAAGAACAAAAAATTGGCGAATTGTACTGTTTGGACGCTTTGAATATATGTTTCTTGGACTATATAGAAGCAATATATACAATGATTTCAACAGTCTACCTGTTCCATTCATTGTTCTACTTGTCGAAATTTAAAATAATTTCCGATAAAGGATTAACAATGGGGCTCATTGTTCACTTAAACTTGAAGAACAAATATTGGCGAATGGTACTGTTTGGATGCTTTGCATATATGTTTCTTAGACTATATGGAAGCAATATATACAAAGATTTCAACCGTCTACGTGTTCCAATCATTGTTCTACTTGTAGAAAGTTACAATTAATTTCCATTAAAGGATTAACAATGGGGCTCGTAGTTCACTTACACTTGAAGAACAAAAAATTGGCGAATTGTACTGTTTGGATGCTTTGCATATATGTTTCTTAGACTATATGGAAGCAATATATACAAAGATTTCAACCGTCTACGTGTTCCAATCATTGTTCTACTTGTAGAAAGTTACAATTAATTTCCATTAAAGGATTAACAATGGGGCTCGTAGTTCACTTAAACTTGAAGAACAAAAAATTGGCGAATTGTACTGTTTGGATGCTTTGCATATTTGTTTCTTAGACTATATGGAAGCAATATATACAAAGATTTCAACCGTCTACCTGTTCCATTCATTGTCCTACTTGTCGGAAGTTACAAATAATTTCCGTTAAAGTATTAACAATGGGGCTCGTAGTTCACTTAAACATGAAGATGAAATAATTGGCGAATTGTACTGTTTGGATGCTTTGCATATTTGTTTCTTAGACTATATGGAAGCAATATATACAAAGATTTCAACCGTCTACCTGTTCCATTCATTGTTCTACTTGTCGGAAGTTACAAATAATTTCCGTTAAAGTATTAACAATGGGGCTCGTAGTTCACTTAAACATGAAGATGAAATAATTGGCGAATTGTACTGTTTGGATGCTTTGCATATATGTTTCTTAGATTATATAGAAGCAATATATACAAAGATTTCAACCGTCTACCAGTTCTATTCATTGTTCTACTTGTCGAAAGTTACAAATAATTTCCGATAAAGGATTAACAATGGGGCTCGTAGTTCACTTAAACTTGAAGAACAAAAAATTGGCGAATTGTACTGTTTGGAGGCTTTGCATATATGTTTCTTACACTATATGGAAGCAATATATACAAAGATTTCAACCGTCTACGGGTTCCAATCATTGTTCTACTTGTAGAAAGTTACAATTAATTTCCATTAAAGGATTAACAATGGGGCTCGTAGTTCACTTAAACTTGAAGAACAAAAAATTGGCGAATTGTACTGTTTGGATGCTTTGCATATATGTTTCTTAGACTATATAGAAGCAACATATACAAAGATTTCAACCGTCTACCAGTTCTATTCATTGTTCTACTTGTCGAAAGTTACAAATAATTTCCGATAAAGGATTAACAATGGGGCTCGTAGTTCACTTAAACTTGAAGAACAAAAAATTGGCGAATTGTACTGTTTGGAGGCTTTGCATATATGTTTCTTACACTATATGGAAGCAATATATACAAAGATTTCAACCGTCTACGGGTTCCAATCATTGTTCTACTTGTAGAAAGTTACAATTAATTTCCATTAAAGGATTAACAATGGGGCTCGTAGTTCACTTAAACTTGAAGAACAAAAAATTGGCGAATTGTACTGTTTGGATGCTTTGCATATATGTTTCTTAGACTATATAGAAGCAACATATACAAAGATTTCAACCGTCTACCCGTTCCATTCATTGTTCTACTTGTCGAAATTTACAAATAATTTCCTTTGAAGGATTAACAATGGGGCTCGTAGTTCACTTAAAGTTGAAGAACAACAAAATTGGCGAATGGTACTGTTTGGATGCTTTGCATATATGTTTCTTAGACTATATAGAAGCAATATATACAAAGATTTCAACCGTCTACGGGTTCCAATCATTGTTCTACTTGTAGAAAGTTACAATTAATTTCCATTTCATGATTATCAATGGGGCTCGCTGTTCACTTAAACTTGAAGATCAAAAAATTGGCGAATTGTACTGTTTGGATGCTTTGCACATATGTTTCGTAGACTATATAGAAGCAATATATACAATGAATTCAACCGTCTACAAGATCCATTCATTGTTCTACTTGTCGAAATTTACAAATAATTTCCTTTAAAGGATTAACAATGGGGCTCGTAGTTCACTTAAACTTGAAGATCAAAAAATTGGCGAATTGTACTGTTTGGATGCTTTGCATATATGTTTCGTAGACTATATAGAAGCAATATATACAATGAATTCAACCGTCTACAAGATCCATTCATTGTTCTACTTGTCGAAATTTACAAATAATTTCCTTTAAAGGATTAACAATGGGGCTCGTAGTTCACTTAAACTTGAAGAACAAAAAATTGACGAATTGTACTGTTTGGATGCTTTGCATATATGTTTCTTAGACTATTTAGAAGCAATATACAGAAAGATTTCACCCGTCTACCTGTACTATTCATTGTTCTACTTGTAGAAAGTTACAAATAATTTCCATTTCATGATTATCAATGGGGCTCGCTGTTCACTTAAACTTGAAGATCAAAAAATTGGCGATTTTTACTGTTTAGATGCTTTGCATATATGTTTCTTAGATTATATAGAAGCAATATATACAAAGATTTCAACCGTCTACCTGTTCCATTCATTGTTCTACTTGTAGAAAGTTACAATTAATTTCCATTAAAGGATTAACAATGGGGCTCGAAGTTCACTTAAACTTGAAGAACAAAAAATTGGCGAATTGTACTGTTTGGACGCTTTGAATATATGTTTCTTGGACTATATAGAAGCAATATATACAATGATTTCAACAGTCTACCTGTTCCATTCATTGTTCTACTTGTCGAAATTTAAAATAATTTCCGATAAAGGATTAACAATGGGGCTCATTGTTCACTTAAACTTGAAGAACAAATATTGGCGAATGGTACTGTTTGGATGCTTTGCATATATGTTTCTTAGACTATATGGAAGCAATATATACAAAGATTTCAACCGTCTACGTGTTCCAATCATTGTTCTACTTGTAGAAAGTTACAATTAATTTCCATTAAAGGATTAACAATGGGGCTCGTAGTTCACTTACACTTGAAGAACAAAAAATTGGCGAATTGTACTGTTTGGATGCTTTGCATATATGTTTCTTAGACTATATGGAAGCAATATATACAAAGATTTCAACCGTCTACGTGTTCCAATCATTGTTCTACTTGTAGAAAGTTACAATTAATTTCCATTAAAGGATTAACAATGGGGCTCGTAGTTCACTTAAACTTGAAGAACAAAAAATTGGCGAATTGTACTGTTTGGATGCTTTGCATATTTGTTTCTTAGACTATATGGAAGCAATATATACAAAGATTTCAACCGTCTACCTGTTCCATTCATTGTTCTACTTGTCGGAAGTTACAAATAATTTCCGTTAAAGTATTAACAATGGGGCTCGTAGTTCACTTAAACATGAAGATGAAATAATTGGCGAATTGTACTGTTTGGATGCTTTGCATATTTGTTTCTTAGACTATATGGAAGCAATATATACAAAGATTTCAACCGTCTACCTGTTCCATTCATTGTTCTACTTGTCGGAAGTTACAAATAATTTCCGTTAAAGTATTAACAATGGGGCTCGTAGTTCACTTAAACATGAAGATGAAATAATTGGCGAATTGTACTGTTTGGATGCTTTGCATATATGTTTCTTAGATTATATAGAAGCAATATATACAAAGATTTCAACCGTCTACCAGTTCTATTCATTGTTCTACTTGTCGAAAGTTACAAATAATTTCCGATAAAGGATTAACAATGGGGCTCGTAGTTCACTTAAACTTGAAGAACAAAAAATTGGCGAATTGTACTGTTTGGAGGCTTTGCATATATGTTTCTTACACTATATGGAAGCAATATATACAAAGATTTCAACCGTCTACGGGTTCCAATCATTGTTCTACTTGTAGAAAGTTACAATTAATTTCCATTAAAGGATTAACAATGGGGCTCGTAGTTCACTTAAACTTGAAGAACAAAAAATTGGCGAATTGTACTGTTTGGATGCTTTGCATATATGTTTCTTAGACTATATAGAAGCAACATATACAAAGATTTCAACCGTCTACCAGTTCTATTCATTGTTCTACTTGTCGAAAGTTACAAATAATTTCCGATAAAGGATTAACAATGGGGCTCGTAGTTCACTTAAACTTGAAGAACAAAAAATTGGCGAATTGTACTGTTTGGAGGCTTTGCATATATGTTTCTTACACTATATGGAAGCAATATATACAAAGATTTCAACCGTCTACGGGTTCCAATCATTGTTCTACTTGTAGAAAGTTACAATTAATTTCCATTAAAGGATTAACAATGGGGCTCGTAGTTCACTTAAACTTGAAGAACAAAAAATTGGCGAATTGTACTGTTTGGATGCTTTGCATATATGTTTCTTAGACTATATAGAAGCAACATATACAAAGATTTCAACCGTCTACCCGTTCCATTCATTGTTCTACTTGTCGAAATTTACAAATAATTTCCTTTGAAGGATTAACAATGGGGCTCGTAGTTCACTTAAAGTTGAAGAACAACAAAATTGGCGAATGGTACTGTTTGGATGCTTTGCATATATGTTTCTTAGACTATATAGAAGCAATATATACAAAGATTTCAACCGTCTACCTGTTCCATTCATTGTTCTACTTGTCGAAAAATACAAATAATTTCCTATAACGGATTAACCATTGGGGCTCATTGTTCACTTAAACCTGAAGAACAAAAAATTGGCGAATAGTACTGTTTGGTTGCTTTGCATATATGTTTCTTATATTATATAGAAGCAATATATACAAAGATTTCAACCGTCTGCCTGTTCCATTCATTGTTCTACTTGTCGAAAGTTACAAATAATTTCCGTTAAGGGATTAACAATGGGGATCGTAGTTTACTTAAACTTGAAGAACAAAAAATTGGCGAATTGTACTGTTTGGATGCTTTGCATATATGTTTCTTAGACTATATAGAAGCAATATATACAATGATTTCAACCGTCTACCTGATCCATTCATTGTTCTACTTGTCGAAATTTACAAATAATTTTTTTTAAAGGATTAACAATGGGGCTCGTAGTTCACTTAAACTTGAAGAACAAAAAATTGGCGAATTGTACAGTTTGGATGCTTTGCATATATGTTTCTTAGACTATTTAGAAGCAATATATAGAAAGATTTCACCCGTCTACCTGTACTATTTATTGTTCTACTTGTAGAAATGTACATATAATTTCCATTTCATGATTATCAATGGGGCTCGGTGTTCACTTAAACTTGAAGATCAAAAAATTGGCGAATGTTACTGTTTAGATGCTTTGCATATAGGTTTCTTAGACTATATAGAAGCAACATATACAAAGATTTCAACCGTCTACCTGTTCCATTCATTGTTCTACTTGTCGAAAGTTACAAATAATTTCCGATAAAGGATTAACAATGGGGCTCATTGTTCACTTAAACTTGAAGAACAAAAAATTGGCGAATGGTACTGTTTGGATGCTTTGCATATATGTTTCTTAGACTATATAGAAGCAATATATACATTGATTTCAACCGTCTACCTGTTCCATTCATTGTTCTACTTGTCGGAAGTTACAAATAATTTCCGTTGAAGGATTAACAATGGGGCTCGTAGTTCAGTAAACTTGAAGAACAAAAAATTGTCGAATTGTACTGTTTGGATGGTTTTCATATATGTTTCTTAGACTATATAGAAGGAATATATACCACGATTTCAACCGTCTACCTGTTCCATTCATTGTTCTACTTGTCGAAAGTTACAAATAATTTCCGTTAAGGGATTAACAATGGGGATCGTAGTTTACTTAAACTTGAAGAACAAAAAATTGGCGAATTGTACTGTTTGGATGCTTTGCATATTTGTTTCTTAGACTATATGGAAGCAATATATACAAAGATTTCAACCGTCTACCTGTTCCATTCTTGTTCTACTTGTCGGAAGTTACAAATAATTTCCGTTAAAGTATTAACAATGGGGCTCGTAGTTCACTTAAACATGGAGATGAAATAATTGGCGAATTGTACTGTTTGGATGCTTTGCATATATGTTTCTTAGACTATATAGAAGCAATATATACAATGATTTCAACTGTCTACCTGTTCCATTCACTGTTCTACTTGTCGAAAGTTACAAATAATTTCCGATAAAGGATTAACAATGGGGCTCATTGTTCACTTAAACTTGAAGAACAAAAAATTGGCGAATGGTACTATTTGGATGCTTTGCACATATGTTTCTTAGACTATATAGAAGCAATATATACAAAGATTTCAACCGTCTACCTGTTCCATTCATTGTTCTACTTGTCGAAAGTTACAAATAATTTCCGTTAAGGGATTAACAATGGGGATCGTAGTTTACTTAAACTTGAAGAACAAAAAATTGGCGAATTGTACTGTTTGGATGCTTTGCATATATGTTTCTTAGACTATATAGAAGCAATATATACAAAGATTTCAACCGTCTACGGGTTCCAATCATTGTTCTACTTGTAGAAAGTTACAATTAATTTCCATTTCATGATTATCAATGGGGCTCGCTGTTCACTTAAACTTGAAGATCAAAAAATTGGCGAATTGTACTGTTTGGATGCTTTGCACATATGTTTCGTAGATTATATAGAAGCAATATATACAATGATTTCAACCGTCTACCTGATCCATTCATTGTTCTACTTGTCGAAATTTACAAATATTTTTTTTTAAAGGATTAACAATGGGGCTCATTGTTCACTTTAACTTGAAGAACAAAAAATTGGCGAATGGTACTGTTTGGATGCTTTGCATATATGTTTCTTAGACTATATAGAAGCAATATATACATTGATTTCAACCGTCTACCTGTTCCATTCATTGTTCTACTTGTCGGAAGTTACAAATAATTTCCGTTAAAGTATTAACAATGGGGCTCGGAGTTCACTAAACTTGAAGAACAATAAATTGTCGAAGTGTACTGTTTGGATGCTTTTCATATATGTTTCTTAGTCTATATAGAAGCAATATATACAATGATTTCAACCGTCTACCTGTTCCATTCATTGTTCTACTTGCCGAAATTTACAAATAATTTCCTTTAAAGGATTAACAATGGGGCTCGTAGTTCACTTAAACTTGAAGAACAAAAAATTGGCAAATTGTACTGTTTGGATGCTTTGCATATATGTTTCTTAGACTATATAGATGCAATATATACAATGATTTCAACCGTCTACCTGTTCCATTCATTGTTCTACTTGTAGAAATTTACAATTAATTTCCGTTAAGGGATTAACAATGGGGATCGTAGTTTACTTAAACTTGAAGAACAAAAAATTGGCGAATTGCACTGTTTGGATGCTTTGCATATATGTTTCTTAGACTATTTAGAAGCAATATATTGAAAGATTTCACCCGTCTACCTGTTCTATTCATTGTTCTACTTGTAGAAAGTTACAAATAATTTCCGTTTCATGATTATCAATGGGGCACGTAGTTCACTTAAACTTGAAGAACAAAAAATTGGCAAATTGTACTGTTTGGATGCTTTGCATATATGTTTCTTAGATTATATAGAAGCAATATATACAAAGATTTCAACCGTCTACCTGTTCCATTCATTGTTCTACTTGTCGAAATTTACAAATAATTTCCTTTAAAGGATTAACAATGGGGCTCATTGTTCACTTAAACTTGAAGATCAAAAAATTGGCGAATGTTACTGTTTAGATGCTTTGCATATAGGTTTCTTAGACTATATAGAAGCAACATATACAAAGATTTCAACCGTCTACCAGTTCCATTCATTGTTCTACTTGTCGAAAGTTACAAATAATTTCCGATAAAGGATTAACAATGGGGCTCATTGTTCACTTAAACTTGAAGACCAAAAAATTGGCAAATTGTACTGTTTGGATGCTTTGCATATATGTTTCTTAGACTATATAGATGCAATATATACAATGATTTCAACCGTCTACCTGTTCCATTCATTGTTCTACTTGTAGAAAGTTAGAAATAATTTCCGTTTCATGATTAACAATGGGGCACGTAGTTCACTTAAACTTGAAGAACAAAAAATTGGCGAATGGTACTGTTTGGATGCTTTGCATATATGTTCCTTAGACTATATAGAAGCAATATATACAATGATTTCAACCGTCTACCTGTTCCATTCATTGTTCTACTTGTAGAAATTTACAATTAATTTCCGTTAAAGGATTAACAATGGGGCTCGTAGTTCACATAAACTTGAAGAACAAAAAAATGTCGAATGGTACTGTTTGGATGCTTTGTATATATGTTTCTTAGACTATATAGAAGCAACATATACAAAGATTTCAACCGTCTACCTGATCCATTCATTGTTCTACAAGTCGTAAATTACAAATAATTTCCGATAAAGGATTAACCATTGGGGCTCATTGTTCACTAAAATTGAAGAACAAAAAATTGTCGAATTGTACTGTTTGGATGCTTTGCATATATGTTTCTTAGACTATATAGAAGCAATATATACAATGATTTCAAGCGTCTACCTGTTCCATTCATTGTTCTACTTGTCGAAAGTTACAAATAATTTCCATTAAAGGATTAACAATGGGGCTCGTAGTTCACTTAAACTTGAAGAGCAAAAAATTGGCGAATTGTACTATTTGGATGCTTTGCATATATGTTTCTTAGACTATATGGAAGCAATATATACAAAGATTTCAACCGTCTACCTGTACTATTCATTGTTCTACTTGTAGAAAGTTACAAATAATTTCCATTTCATGATTATCAATGGGGCTCGCTGTTCACTTAAACTTGAAGATCAAAAAATTGGCGATTGTTACTGTTTAGATGCTTTGCATATATGTTTCTTAGACTATATAGAAGCAATATATACATTGATTTCAACCGTCTACCTGTTCCATTCATTGTTCTACTTGTCGAAAGTTACAAATAATTTCCATTAAAGGATTAACAATGGGGCTCGTAGTTCACTTAAACTTGAAGATCAAAAAATTGGCGAATTGTACTATTTGGATGCTTTGCATATATGTTTCTTAGACTATATGGAAGCAATATATACAAAGATTTCAACCGTCTACCTGTTCCATTCATTGTTCTACTTGTCGAAATTTACAAATAATTTCCTTTAAAGGATTAACAATGGGGCTCGTTGTTCACTTAAACTTGAAGAACAAAAAATTGGCGAATGGTACTGTTTGGATGCTTTGCATATATGTTTCTTAGACTATATAGAAGCAATATATACATTGATTTCAACCGTCTACCTGTTCCATTCATTGTTCGACCTGTCGGAAGTTACAAATAATTTCCGTTAAAGTATTAACATTGGGCTCGTAGTTCACTTAAACATGAAGATGAAATAATTGGCGAATTGTACTGTTTGGATGCTTTGCATATATGTTTCTTAGACTATATAGTAGCAATATATACAATGATTTCAACCGTCTACCTGTTCCATTCATTGTTCTACTTGTCGAAAGTTACAAATAATTTCCGTTAAGGGATTAACAATGGGAATCGTAGTTTACTTAAACTTGAAGAACAAAAAATTGGCGAATTGTACTGTTTGGATGCTTTGCATATACGTTTCTTAGATTATATAGAAGCAATATATACAAAGATTTCAACCGTCTACCTGTTCCATTCACTGTTCTACTTGTCGAGAGTTACAAATAATTTCCGATAAAGGATTAACAATGGGGCTCATTGTTCACTTAAACTTGAAGAACAAAAAATTGGCGAATGGTACTGTTTGGATGCTTTGCATATATGTTTCTTAGACCAGGCAGCCACGATAGTTGATCGACTGAGCTGTCCTTCGAAGAGCTCCGCCTGCTTCACCCATTCATACAGCTGAGATGTCACTGATTCACAGACACTCTCTCGGTGTCATGGCCGGACCTATTGGCACGAGCGTGGTGGCATATTGGGGCGACATTCGTATCTAACCGCTCGCGCTTCAACCACTACGTGATACCTTACGGCGAGATATATTGCTCGGCCGCAACAATGTATTCTTTAACGCGAGAAGGCCTTGCGTTCTGCTGTCGCGGAGTTTCTTACCTGTTTGCGCTAGAAATTAATTTACAAATGCGCGTGCTAGAACGGAGCATTATATTTCGCCGTAAGGCATCACGTAGTGGTTGAATTCCACCAAATCATCGCCAGAAGTCCAAAAACATTAAAATCTATTAATTGTATTTGATTTAAATCATATCAGAGCATACTTTTTCACTAATAATACTTTTGTTTTACCCTGCACGCGACGTGGTTCGATCTGAAACTGTCTTTCGACAAATAACCTTGGTCGACGTGCCACGCGCGTCGTTTTGTTTTCCGCGATCAACGCGCGTGGCATGTCTTTCCAGCGCGAGCGGTTAGATACGAATGTCGCCCCAATACGTCACCACGCGCGTGGCAATAGGTCCGAACCTGGCAAGTGAAAGGCGAAGCAATCAGCGAGCTCTCGAGCGCATGGGAAGGGGACGCAGGCGGAGCTCTTCGAAGGACAGCTCAGTCGATCAACTATCGTGGCTGCCTGTCTTAGACTATATGGAAGCAATATATACAATGATTTCAACCGTCTGCGTGTTCCAATCATTGTTATACTTGTAGAAAGTTACAATTAATTTCCGTTAAAGGATTAACAATGGGGATCGTAGTTCACTTAAACTTAAAGAACAAAAAATTGGCGAATTGTACTGTTTGGATGCTTTGCATATATGTTTCGTAGGCTATATAGAAGCAATATATACAATGATTTCAACCGTCTACCTGATCCATTCATTGTTCTACTTGTCGAAAATTACAAATAATTTCCGATAAAGGATTAACCATTGGGGCTCATTGTTCACTAAACTTGAAGAACAAAAAATTGTCGAATTGTACTGTTTGGATGCTTTGCATATATGTTTCTTAGACTATATAGAAGAAATATATACAATGATTTCAAGCGTCTACCTGTTCCATTCATTGTTCTACTTGTCGAAAGTTACAAATAATTTCCGTTAAGGGATTAACAATGGGGATCGTAGTTTACTTAAACTTGAAGAACAAAAAATTGGCGAATTGTACTGTTTGGATGCTTTGCATGTATGTTTCTTAGACTATGTAGAAGCAATATATACAATGATTTCAACCGTCTACCTGTTCCATTCATTGTTCTACTTGTAGAAAGTTAGAAATAATTTCCGTTTCATGATTATCAATGGGGCACGTAGTTCACTTAAACTTGTAGAACAAAAAATTGGCAAATTGTACTGTTTGGATGCTTTGCATATAGGTTTCTTAGACTATATAGAAGCAATATATAGAAAGATTTCACCCGTCTACCTGTTCCATTCATTGTTCTACTTGTCGAAAGTTACAAATAATTTCCGATAAAGGATTAACAATGGGGCTCATTGTTCACTTAAACTTGAAGAACAAAAAATTGGCGAATGGTACTGTTTGGATGCTTTGCATATATGTTTCTTAGACTATATAGAAGCAATATATACATTGATTTCAACCGTCTACCTGTTCCATTCATTGTTCTACTTGTCGAAATTTACAAATAATTTCCTTTAAAGGAGTAACAATGGGGCTCGTAGTTCACTTAAACTTGAAGAACAAAAAATTGGTGAATGGTACTGTTTGGATGCTTTGCATATATGTTTCTTAGACTATATAGAAGCAATATATACAATGATTTCAACCGTCTACCTGATCCATTCATTGTTCTACAAGTCGTAAATTACAAATAATTTCCGACAAATGATTAACCATTGGGGCTCATTGTTCACTAAAATTGAAGAACAAAAAATTGTCGGATTGTACTGTTTGGATGCTTTGCATATATGTTTCTTAGACTATATAGAAGCAATATATACAATGATTTCAACCGTCTACCTGTTCCATTCATTGTTCTACTTGTCGAAAGTTACAAATAATTTCCGTTAAGGGATTAACAATGGGGATCGTAGTTTACTTAAACTTGAAGAACAAAAAATTGGCGAATTGTACTGTTTGGATGCTTTGCATGTATGTTTCTTAGACTATGTAGAAGCAATATATACAATGATTTCAACCGTCTACCTGTTCCATTCATTGTTCTACTTGTAGAAAGTTAGAAATAATTTCCGTTTCATGATTATCAATGGGGCACGTAGTTCACTTAAACTTGTAGAACAAAAAATTGGCAAATTGTACTGTTTGGATGCTTTGCATATAGGTTTCTTAGACTATATAGAAGCAATATATAGAAAGATTTCACCCGTCTACCTGTTCCATTCATTGTTCTACTTGTCGAAAGTTACAAATAATTTCCGATAAAGGATTAACAATGGGGCTCATTGTTCACTTAAACTTGAAGAACAAAAAATTGGCGAATGGTACTGTTTGGATGCTTTGCATATATGTTTCTTAGACTATATAGAAGCAATATATACATTGATTTCAACCGTCTACCTGTTCCATTCATTGTTCTACTTGTCGAAATTTACAAATAATTTCCTTTAAAGGAGTAACAATGGGGCTCGTAGTTCACTTAAACTTGAAGAACAAAAAATTGGTGAATGGTACTGTTTGGATGCTTTGCATATATGTTTCTTAGACTATATAGAAGCAATATATACAATGATTTCAACCGTCTACCTGATCCATTCATTGTTCTACAAGTCGTAAATTACAAATAATTTCCGACAAATGATTAACCATTGGGGCTCATTGTTCACTAAAATTGAAGAACAAAAAATTGTCGGATTGTACTGTTTGGATGCTTTGCATATATGTTTCTTAGACTATATAGAAGCAATATATACAATGATTTCAACCGTCTACCTGTTCCATTCATTGTTCTACTTGTCGAAAGTTACAAATAATTTCCGATAAAGGATTAACAGTGGGGCTCATTGTTCACTTAAACTTGAAGATCAAAAAATTGGCGAATGTTACTGTTTAGATGCTTTGCATATAGGTTTCTTAGACTATATAGAAGCAATATATACAATGATTTCAACCGTCTACCTGATCCATTCATTGTTCTACTTGTAGAAAGTTACAAATAATTTCCGTTTCATGATTATCAATGGGGCACGTAGTTCACTTAAACTTGTAGAACAAAAAATTGGCGAATGGTACTGTTTGGATGCTTTACATATATGTTTCTTAGACTACATAGAAGCAATATATACAATGATTTCAACCGTCTACCTGTTCCATTCATTGTTCTATTTGTCGAAAGTTACAAATAATTTCCGTTAAGGGATTAACAATGTGGATCGTAGTTTACTTAAACTTGAAGAACAAAAAATTGGCGAATTGTACTGTTTGGATTCTTTGCATATATGTTTCTTAGACTATATTGAAGCAATATATACAATGATTTCAACCGTCAACCTGATCCATTCATTGTTCTACAAGTCATAAATTACAAATAATTTCCGATAAAGGATTAACCATTGGGGCTCATTGTTCACTAAA
Source organism: Cerceris ruficornis (assembly GCA_963989415.1). Taxonomy (NCBI): domain Eukaryota; kingdom Metazoa; phylum Arthropoda; class Insecta; order Hymenoptera; family Crabronidae; genus Cerceris; species Cerceris ruficornis. The sequence continues at coordinate 772,190 of CAXDIW010000035.1, forward strand.
ATTGAAGAACAAAAAATTGTCGGATTGTACTGTTTGGATGCTTTGCATATATGTTTCTTAGACTATATAGAAGCAATATATACAAAGATTTCAATCGTCTAACTGTTCCATTCATTGTTCTACTTGTCGAAAGTTACAAATAATTTCCGATAAAGGATTAACCATTGGGGCTCATTGTTCACTAAAATTGAAGAACAAAAAATTGTCGAATTGTACTGTTTGGATGCTTTGCATATATGTTTCTTAGACTATATAGAAGCAATATATACAATGATTTCAAGCGTCTACCTGTTCCATTCATTGTTCTACTTGTCGAAAGTTACAAATAATTTCCATTAAAGGATTAACAATGGGGCTCGAAGTTCACTTAAACTTGAAGAGCAAAAAATTGGCGAATTGTACTATTTGGATGCTTTGCATATATGTTTCTTAGACTATATGGAAGCAATATATACAAAGATTTCAACCGTCTACCTGTACTATTCATTGTTCTACTTGTAGAAAGTTACAAATAATTTCCATTTCATGATTATCAATGGGGCTCGCTGTTCACTTAAACTTGAAGATCAAAAAATTGGCGATTATTACTGTTTAGATGCTTTGCATATATGTTTCTTAGACTATATAGAAGCAATATATACATTGATTTCAACCGTCTACCTGCTCCATTCATTGTTCTACTTGTCGCAAGTTACAAATAATTTCCGTTAAAGTATTAACAATGGGGCTCGTAGTTCACTTAAACTTGAAGATCAAATAATTGGCGAATTGTACTGTTTGGCTGCTTTGCATATATGTTTCTTAGACTATATAGAAGCAATATATACAAAGATTTCAACCGTCTACCTGTTCCATTCATTGTTCTACTTGTCGAAAGTTACAAATAATTTCCGATAAAGGATTAACAATGGGGCTCATTGTTCACTTAAACTTGAAGATCAAAAAATTGGCGAATGTTACTGTTTAGATGCTTTGCATATAGGATTCTTAGACTATATAGAAGCAACATATACAAAGAGTTCAACCGTCTACCAGTTCCATTCATTGTTCTACTTGTCGAAAGTGACAAATAATTTCCGATAAAGGATTAACAATGGGGCTCATTGTTCACTTAAACTTGAAGAACAAAAAATTGGCAAATTGTACTGTTTGGATGCTTTGCATATATGTTTCTTAGACTATATAGATGCAATATATACAATGATTTCAACCGTCTACCTGTTCCATTCATTGTTCTACTTGTAGAAATTTACAATTAATTTCCGTTAAAGGATTAACAATGGGGCTCGTAGTTCACATAAACTTGAAGAACAAAAAATTGTCGAATGGTACTCTTTGGATGCTTTGCATATATGTTTCTTAGACTATATAGAAGCAATATATAGAAAGATTTCACCCGTCTACCTGTTCCATTCATTGTTCTACTTGTCGAAAGTTACAAATAATTTCCGTTAAAGGATTAACAATGGGACTCGAAGTTCACTTAAACTTGAAGAACAAAAAATTGGCGAATTGTACTGTTTGGACGCTTTGCATATATGTTTCTTGGACTATATAGAAGCAATATATACAATGATTTCAACAGTCTACCTGTTCCATTCATTGTTCTACTTGTCGAAATTTACAAATAATTTCCTTTAAAGGAGTAACAATGGGGCTCGTAGGTTCACTTAAACTTGAAGAACAAAAAATTGGTGAATGGTACTGTTTGGATGCTTTGCATATATGTTTCTTAGACTATATAGAAGCAATATATACAATGATTTCAACCGTCTACCTGATCCATTCATTGTTCTACTTGTAGAAAGTTACAAATAATTTCCGTTTCATGATTATCAATGGGGCACGTAGTTCACTTAAACTTGAAGAACAAAAAATTGTCGAATGGTACTGTTTGGATGCTTTACATATATGTTTCTTAGACTACATAGAAGCAATATATACAATGATGTCAACCGTCTACCTGTTCCATTCATTGTTCTATTTGTCGAAAGTTACAAATAATTTCCGTTAAGGGATTAACAATGGGGATCGTAGTTTACTTAAACTTGAAGAACAAAAAATTGGCGAATTGTACTGTTTGGATGCTTTGCATATATGTTTCTTAGACTATATTGAAGCAATATATACAATGATTTCAACCGTCAACCTGATCCATTCATTGTTCTACAAGTCATAAATTACAAATAATTTCCGATAAAGGATTAACCATTGTGGCTCATTGTTCACTAAAATTGAAGAACAAAAAATTGTCGGATTGTACTGTTTGGATGCTTTGCATATATGTTTCTTAGACTATATAGAAGCAATATATACAAAGATTTCAATCGTCTACCTGTTCCATTCATTGTTCTACTTGTCGAAAGTTACAAATAATTTCCGATAAAGGAGTAACAATGGGGCTCGTAGTTCACTTAAACTTGAAGAACAAAAAATTGGTGAATGGTACTGTTTGGATGCTTTGCATATATGTTTCTTAGACTATATAGAAGCAATATATACAATGATTTCAACCGTCTACCTGTTCCATTCATTGTTCTACTTGTCGAAAGTTACAAATAATTTCCGATAAAGGATTAACAATGGGGCTCATTGTTCACTTAAACTTGAAGAACAAAAAATTGGCGAATGGTACTGTTTGGATGCTTTGCATATATGTTTCTTAGACTATATAGAAGCAATATATACATTGATTTCAACCGTCTACCTGTTCCATTCATTGTTCTACTTGTCGAAATTTACAAATAATTTCCTTTAAAGGAGTAACAATGGGTCTCGTAGTTCACTTAAACTTGAAGAACAAAAAATTGGTGAATGGTACTGTTTGGATGCTTTGCATATATGTTTCTTAGACTATATAGAAGCAATATATACAATGATTTCAACCGTCTACCTGATCCATTCATTGTTCTACAAGTCGTAAATTACAAATAAGCTCCGATAAAGGATTAACCATTGGGGCTCATTGTTCACTAAAATTGAAGAACAAAAAATTGTGGGATTGTACTGTTTGGATGCTTTGCATATATGTTTCTTAGACTATATAGAAGCAATATATACAATGATTTCAACCGTCTACCTGTTCCATTCATTGTTCTACTTGTCGAAAGTTACAAATAATTTCCGATAAAGGATTAACAATGGGGCTCATTGTTCACTTAAACTTGAAGATCAAAAAATTGGCGAATGTTACTGTTTAGATGCTTTGCATATAGGTTTCTTAGACTATATAGAAGCAACATATACAAAGATTTTAACCGTCTACCAGTTCCATTCATTGTTCTACTTGTCGAAAGTTACAAATAATTTCCGATAAATGATTAACAATGGGGCTCATTGTTCACTTAAACTTGAAGAACAAAAAATTGGCGAATGCTACTGTTTGGATGCTTTGCATATATGTTTCTTAGACTATATAGAAGCAATATATACATTGATTTCAACCGTCTACCTGTTCCATTCATTGTTCTACTTGTCGAAATTTACAAATAATTTCCTTTAAAGGAGTAACAATGGGGCTCGTAGATCACTTAAACTTGAAGAACAAAAAATTGGTGAATGGTACTGTTTGGTTGCTTTGCATATATGTTTCCTAGACTATATAGAAGCAATATATACAATGATTTCAACCCTCTACCTGATCCATTCATTGTTCTACAAGTCGTAAATTACAAATAATTTCCGATAAAGGATTAACCATTGGGGCTCATTGTTCACTTAAACTTGAAGATCAAAAAATTGGCGAATGTTACTGTTTAGATGCTTTGCATATATGTTTCTTAGACTATATAGAAGCAATATATACAAAGATTTCAATCGTCTACCTGTTCCATTCATTGTTCTACTTGTCGAAAGTTACAAATAATTTCCGATAAAGGAGTAACAATGGGGCTCGTAGTTCACTTAAACTTGAAGAACAAAAAATTGGTGAATGGTACTGTTTGGATGCTTTGCATATATGTTTCTTAGACTATATAGAAGCAATATATACAATGATTTCAACCGTCTACCTGTTCCATTCATTGTTCTACTTGTCGAAAGTTACAAATAATTTCCGATAAAGGATTAACAATGGGGCTCATTGTTCACTTAAACTTGAAGAACAAAAAATTGGCGAATGGTACTGTTTGGATGCTTTGCATATATGTTTCTTAGACTATATAGAAGCAATATATACATTGATTTCAACCGTCTACCTGTTCCATTCATTGTTCTACTTGTCGAAATTTACAAATAATTTCCTTTAAAGGAGTAACAATGGGGCTCGTAGTTCACTTAAACTTGAAGAACAAAAAGTTGGTGAATGGTACTGTTTGGATGCTTTGCATATATGTTTCTTAGACTATATAGAAGCAATATATACAATGATTTCAACCGTCTACCTGATCCATTCATTGTTCTACAAGTCGTAAATTACAAATAATCTCCGATAAAGGATTAACCATTGGGGCTCATTGTTCACTAAAATTGAAGAACAAAAAATTGTGGGATTGTACTGTTTGGATGCTTTGCATATATGTTTCTTAGACTATATAGAAGCAATATATACAATGATTTCAACCGTCTACCTGTTCCATTCATTGTTCTACTTGTCGAAAGTTACAAATAATTTCCGATAAAGGATTAACAATGGGGCTCATTGTTCACTTAAACTTGAAGATCAAAAAATTGGCGAATGTTACTGTTTAGATGCTTTGCATATAGGTTTCTTAGACTATATAGAAGCAACATATACAAAGATTTTGACCGTCTACCAGTTCCATTCATTGTTCTACTTGTCGAAAGTTACAAATAATTTCCGATAAATGATTAACAATGGGGCTCATTGTTCACTTAAACTTGAAGAACAAAAAATTGGCGAATGCTACTGTTTGGATGCTTTGCATATATGTTTCTTAGACTATATAGAAGCAATATATACATTGATTTCAACCGTCTACCTGTTCCATTCATTGTTCTACTTGTCGAAATTTACAAATAATTTCCTTTAAAGGAGTAACAATGGGGCTCGTAGATCACTTAAACTTGAAGAACAAAAAATTGGTGAATGGTACTGTTTGGATGCTTTGCATATATGTTTCTTAGACTATATAGAAGCAATATATACAATGATTTCAACCCTCTACCTGATCCATTCATTGTTCTACAAGTCGTAAATTACAAATAATTTCCGATAAAGGATTAACCATTGGGGCTCATTGTTCACTTAAACTTGAAGATCAAAAAATTGGCGAATGTTACTGTTTAGATGCTTTGCATATATGTTTCTTAGACTATATAGAAGCAATATATACAATGATTTCAACAGTCTACCTGTTCCATTCATTGTTCTACTTGTCGAAAGTAACAAATAATTTCCGTTAAGGGATTAACAATGGGGATCGTAGTTCACTTAAACTTGAAGAACAAAAAATTGGCGAATGGTACTGTTTGGATGCTTTACATATATGTTTCTTAGACTACATAGAAGCAATATATACAATGATTTCAGCCGTCTACCTGTTCGATTCATTGTTCTATTTGTCGAAAGTTACAAATAATTTCCGTTAAGGGATTAACAATGGGGATCGTAGTTTACTTAAACTTGAAGAACAAAAAATTGGCGAATTGTACTGTTTGGATGCTTTGCATATATGTTTCTTAGACTATATTGAAGCAATATATACAATGATTTCAACCGTCAACCTGATCCATTCATTGTTCTACAAGTCATAAATTACAAATAATTTCCGATAAAGGATTAACCATTGGGGCTCATTGTTCACTAAAATTGAAGAACAAAAAATTGTCGGATTGTACTGTTTGGATGCTTTGCATATATGTTTCTTAGACTATATAGAAGCAATATATACAAAGATTTCAATCGTCTACCTGTTCCATTCATTGTTCTACTTGTCGAAAGTTACAAATAATTTCCGATAAAGGATTAACAATGGGGCTCATTGTTCACTAAAATTGAAGAACAAAAAATTGTCGGATTGTACTGTTTGGATGCTTTGCATATATGTTTCTTAGACTATATAGAAGCAATATATACAAAGATTTCAATCGTCTACCTGTTCCATTCATTGTTCTACTTGTCGAAAGTTACAAATAATTTCCGATAAAGGATTAACAATGGGGCTCATTGTTCACTTAAACTTGAAGAACAAAAAATTGGCGAATGGTACTGTTTGGATGCTTTGCATATATGTTTCTTAGACTATATAGAACCAATATATACATTAATTTCAACCGTCTACCTGTTCCATTCATTGTTCTACTTGTCGAAATTTACAAATAATTTCCTTTAAAGGAGTAACAATGGGGCTCGTAGTTCACTTAAACTTGAAGAACAAAAAATTGGTGAATGATACTGTTTGGATGCTTTGCATATATGTTTCTTAGACTATATAGAAGCAATATATACAATGATTTCAACCGTCTACCTGATCCATTCATTGTTCTACAAGTCGTAAATTACAAATAATTTCCGATAAAGGATTAACCATTGGGGCTCATTGTTCACTAAAATTGAAGAACAAAAAATTGTGGGATTGTACTGTTTGGATGCTTTGCATATATGTTTCTTAGACTATATAGAAGTAATATATACAATGATTTCAACCGTCTACCTGTTCCATTCATTGTTCTACTTGTCGAAAGTTACAAATAATTTCCGATAAAGGATTAACAATGGGGCTCATTGTTCACTTAAACTTGAAGATCAAAAAATTGGCGAATGTTACTGTTTAGATGCTTTGCATATAGGTTTCTTAGACTATATAGAAGCAACATATACAAAGATTTTAACCGTCTACCAGTTCCATTCATTGTTCTACTTGTCGAAAGTTACAAATAATTTCCGATAAATGATTAACAATGGGGCTCATTGTTCACTTAAACTTGAAGAACAAAAAATTGGCGAATGCTACTGTTTGGATGCTTTGCATATATGTTTCTTAGACTATATAGAAGCAATATATACATTGATTTCAACCGTCTACCTGTTCCATTCATTGTTCTACTTGTCGAAATTTACAAATAATTTCCTTTAAAGGAGTAACAATGGGGCTCGTAGTTCACTTAAACTTGAAGAACAAAAAATTGGTGAATGGTACTGTTTGGATGCTTTGCATATATGTTTCTTAGACTATATAGAAGCAATATATACAATGATTTCAACCGTCTACCTGATCCATTCATTGTTCTACTTGTAGAAAGTTACAAATAATTTCCGTTTCATGATTATCAATGGGGCACGTAGTTCACTTAAACTTGAAGTACAAAAAATTGGCAAATTGTACTGTTTGGATGCTTTGCATATATGTTTCTTAGACTATATGGAAGCAATATATACAAAGATTTCAACCGTCTGCGTGTTCCAATCATTGTTCTACTTGTAGAAAGTTACAATTAATTTCCGTTAAAGGATTAACAATGGGGCTCGTAGTTCACTTAAACTTGAAGAACAAAAAATTGGCGAATTGTACTGTTTGGATGCTTTGCATATATGTTTCGTAGGCTATATAGAAGCAATATATAGAAAGATTTCACCCGTCTACCTGTTCCATTCATTGTTCTACTTGTCGAAAGTTACAAATAATTTCCGTTAAAGGATTAACAATGGGACTCGTAGTTCACTTAAACTTGAAGAACAAAAAATTGGCGAATGGTACTGTTTGGATGCTTTGCATATATGTTTCTTAGACTATATAGAAGCAATATATACAATGATTTCAACCGTCTACCTGATCCATTCATTGTTCTACAAGTCGTAAATTACAAATAATTTCCGATAAAGGATTAACCATTGGGGCTCATTGTTCACTAAATTTGAAGAACAAAAAATTGTCGGATTTTACTGTTTGGATGCTTTGCATATATGTTTCTTAGACTATATAGAAGCAATATATACAATGATTTCAGCCGTCTACCTGATCCATTCATTGTTCTACAAGTCATAAATTACAAATAATTTCCGATAAAGGATTAACCATTGGGGCTCATTGTTCACTAAAATTGAAGAACAAAAAATTGTCGGATTGTACTGTTTGGATGCTTTGCATATATGTTTCTTAGACTATATAGAAGCAATATATACAATGATTTCAACCGTCTACCTGTTCCATTCATTGTTCTACTTGTCGAAAGTTAGAAATAATTTCCGATAAAGGATTAACAATGGGGTCATTGTTCACTTAAACTTGAAGATCAAAAAATTGGCGAATGTTACTGTTTAGATGCTTTGCATATAGGTTTCTTAGACTATATAGAAGCAACATATACAATGATTTCAACCGTCTACCAGATCCATTCATTGTTCTACTTGTCGAAAGTTACAAATAATTTCCGATAAATGATTAACAATGGGGCTCATTGTTCACTTAAACTTGAAGAACAAAAAATTGGCGAATGGTACTGTTTGGATGCTTTGCATATATGTTTCTTAGACTATATAGAAGCAATATATACATTGATTTCAACCGTCTACCTGTTCCATTCATTGTTCTACTTGTCGAAATTTACAAATAATTTCCTTTAAAGGAGTAACAATGGGGCTCGTAGTTCACTTAAACTTGAAGAACAAAAAATTGGTGAATGGTACTGTTTGGATGCTTTGCATATGTGTTTCTTAGACTATATAGAAGCAATATATACAATGATTGCAACCGTCTACATGATCCATTCATTGTTCTACTTGTAGAAAGTTACAAATAGTTTCCGTTTCATGATTATCAATGGGGCACGTAGTTCACTTAAACTTCAAGTACAAAAAATTGGCAAATTGTACTGTTTGGATGCTTTGCATATATGTTTCTTAGACTATATGGAAGCAATATATACAAAGATTTCAACCGTCTGCGTGTTCCAATCATTGTTCTACTTGTAGAAAGTTACAATTAATTTCCGTTAAAGGATTAACAATGGGGCTCGTAGTTCACTTAAACTTGAAGAACAAAAAATTGGCGAATTGTACTGTTTAGATGCTTTGCATATATGTTTCGTAGGCTATATAGAAGCAATATATAGAAAGATTTCACCCGTCTACCTGTTCCATTCATTGTTCTACTTGTCGAAAGTTACAAATAATTTCCGTTAAAGGATTAACAATGGGACTCGTAGTTCACTTAAACTTGAAGAACAAAAAATTGGCGAATGGTACTGTTTGGATGCTTTGCATATATGTTTCTTAGACTATATAGAAGCAATATATACAATGATTTCAACCGTCTACCTGATCCATTCATTGTTCTACAAGTCGTAAATTACAAATAATTTCCGATAAAGGATTAACCATTGGGGCTCATTGTTCACTAAATTTGAAGAACAAAAAATTGTCGGATTTTACTGTTTGGATGCTTTGCATATATGTTTCTTAGACTATATAGAAGCAATATATACAATGATTTCAACCGTCTACCTGATCCATTCATTGTTCTACAAGTCGTAAATTACAAATAATTTCCGATAAAGGATTAACCATTGGGGCTCATTGTTCACTAAAATTGAAGAACAAAAAATTGTCGGATTGTACTGTTTGGATGCTTTGCATATATGTTTCTTAGACTATATAGAAGCAATATATACAATGATTTCAACCGTCTACCTGTTCCATTCATTGTTCTACTTGTCGAAAGTTACAAATAATTTCCGATAAAGGATTAACAATGGGGCTCATTGTTCACTTAAACTTGAAGATCAAAAAATTGGCGAATGTTACTGTTTAGATGCTTTGCATATAGGTTTCTTAGACTATATAGAAGCAACATATACAATGATTTCAACCGTCTACCAGATCCATTCATTGTTCTACTTGTCGAAAGTTACAAATAATTTCCGATAAATGATTAACAATGGGTCTCATTGTTCACTTAAACTTGAAGAACAAAAAATTGGCGAATGGTACTGTTTGGATGCTTTGCATATATGTTTCTTAGACTATATAGAAGCAATATATACATTGATTTCAACCGTCTACCTGTTCCATTCATTGTTCTACTTGTCGAAATTTACAAATAATTTCCTTTAAAGGAGTAACAATGGGGCTCGTAGTTCACTTAAACTTGAAGAACAAAAAATTGGTGAATGGTACTGTTTGGATGCTTTGCATATATGTTTCTTAGACTATATAGAAGCAATATATACAATGATTTCAACCGTCTACCTGATCCATTCATTGTTCTACTTGTAGAAAGTTACAAATAGTTTCCGTTTCATGATTATCAATGGGGCACGTAGTTCACTTAAACTTCAAGTACAAAAAATTGGCAAATTGTACTGTTTGGATGCTTTGCATATATGTTTCTTAGACTATATGGAAGCAATATATACAAAGATTTCAACCGTCTGCGTGTTCCAATCATTGTTCTACTTGTAGAAAGTTACAATTAATTTCCGTTAAAGGATTAACAATGGGGCTCGTAGTTCACTTAAACTTGAAGAACAAAAAATTGGCGAATTGTACTGTTTGGATGCTTTGCATATATGTTTCGTAGGCTATATAGAAGCAATATATAGAAAGATTTCACCCGTCTACCTGTTCCATTCATTGTTCTACTTGTCGAAAGTTACAAATAATTTCCGTTAAAGGATTAACAATGGGGCTCGTAGTTCACTTAAACTTGAAGAACAAAAAATTGGCGAATTGTACTGTTTAGATGCTTTGCATATATGTTTCGTAGGCTATATAGAAGCAATATATAGAAAGATTTCACCCGTCTACCTGTTCCATTCATTGTTCTACTTGTCGAAAGTTACAAATAATTTCCGTTAAAGGATTAACAATGGGACTCGTAGTTCACTTAAACTTGAAGAACAAAAAATTGGCGAATGGTACTGTTTGGATGCTTTGCATATATGTTTCTTAGACTATATAGAAGCAATATATACAATGATTTCAACCGTCTACCTGTTCCATTCATTGTTCTATTTGTCGAAAGTTACAAATAATTTCCGTTAAGGGATTAACAATGGGGATCGTAGTTTACTTAAACTTGAAGAACAAAAAATTGGCGAATTGTACTGTTTGGATGCTTTGCATATATGTTTCTTAGACTATATAGAAGCAATATATACAATGATTTCAACCGTCTACCTGATCCATTCATTGTTCTACAAGTCATAAATTACAAATAATTTCCGATAAAGGATTAACCATTGGGGCTCATTGTTCACTAAAATTGAAGAACAAAAAATTGTCGGATTGTACTGTTTGGATGCTTTGCATATATGTTTCTTAGACTATATAGAAGCAATATATACAAAGATTTCAACCGTCTACCTGTTCCATTCATTGTTCTACTTGTCGAAAGTTACAAATAATTTCCGATAAAGGATTAACAATGGGGCTCATTGTTCACTTAAACTTGAAGAACAAAAAATTGGCGAATGGTACTGTTTGGATGCTTTGCATATATGTTTCTTAGACTATATAGAAGCAATATATACATTGATTTCAACCGTCTACCTGTTCCATTCATTGTTCTACTTGTCGAAATTTACAAATAATTTCCTTTAAAGGAGTAACAATGGGGCTCGTAGTTCACTTAAACTTGAAGAACAAAAAATTGGTGAATGGTACTGTTTGGATGCTTTGCATATATGTTTCTTAGACTATATAGAAGCAACATATACAATGATTTCAACCGTCTACCTGATCCATTCATTGTTCTACAAGTCGTAAATTACAAATAATTTCCGATAAAGGATTAACCATTGGGGCTCATTGTTCACTAAAATTGAAGAACCAAAAATTGTCGGATTGTACTGTTTGGATGCTTTGCATATATGTTTCTTAGACTATATAGAAGCAATATATACAATGATTTCAACCGTCTACCTGTTCCATTCATTGTTCTACTTGTCGAAAGTTACAAATAATTTCCGATAAAGGATTAACAATGGGGCTCATTGTTCACTTAAACTTGAAGAACAAAAAATTGGCGAATGGTACTGTTTGGATGCTTTGCATATATGTTTCTTAGACTATATAGAAGCAATATATACAATGATTTCAACCGTCTACCTGTTCCATTCATTGTTCTATTTGTCGAAAGTTACAAATAATTTCCGTTAAGGGATTAACAATGGGGATCGTAGTTTACTTAAACTTGAAGAACAAAAAATTGGCGAATTGTACTGTTTGGATGCTTTGCATATATGTTTCTTAGACTATATAGAAGCAATATATACAATGATTTCAACCGTCTACCTGATCCATTCATTGTTCTACAAGTCATAAATTACAAATAATTTCCGATAAAGGATTAACCATTGGGGCTCATTGTTCACTAAAATTGAAGAACAAAAAATTGTCGGATTGTACTGTCCGGATGCTTTGCATATATGTTTCTTAGACTATATAGAAGCAATATATACAAAGATTTCAACCGTCTACCTGTTCCATTCATTGTTCTACTTGTCGAAAGTTACAAATAATTTCCGTTAAAGGATTAACAATGGGACTCGTAGTTCACTTAAACTTGAAGAACAAAAAATTGGCGAATGGTACTGTTTGGATGCTTTGCATATATGTTTCTTAGACTATATAGAAGCAATATATACAATGATTTCAACCGTCTACCTGATCCATTCATTGTTCTACAAGTCATAAATTACAAATAATTTCCGATAAAGGATTAACCATTGGGGCTCATTGTTCACTAAAATTGAAGAACAAAAAATTGTCGGATTGTACTGTTTGGATGCTTTGCATATATGTTTCTTAGACTATATAGAAGCAATATATACAAAGATTTCAACCGTCTACCAGTTCCATTCATTGTTCTACTTGTCGAAAGTTACAAATAATTTCCGATAAATGATTAACAATGGGGCTCATTGTTCACTTAAACTTGAAGAACAAAGAATTGGCGAATGGTACTGTTTGGATGCTTTGCATATATGTTTCTTAGACTATATAGAAGCAATATATACATTGATTTCAACCGTCCACCTGTTCCATTCATTGTTCTACTTGTCGAAAGTTACAAATAATTTCCGATAAAGGATTAACAATGGGGCTCATTGTTCACTTAAACTTGAAGAACAAAAAATTGGCGAATGGTACTGTTTGGATGCTTTGCATATATGTTTCTTAGACTATATAGAAGCAATATATACATTAATTTCAACCGTCTACCTGTTCCATTCATTGTTCTACTTGTCGAAATTTACAAATAATTTCCTTTAAAGGAGTAACAATGGGGCTCGTAGTTCACTTAAACTTGAAGAACAAAAAATTGGTGAATGGTACTGTTTGGATGCTTTGCATATATGTTTCTTAGACTATATAGAAGCAATATATACAATGATTTCAACCGTCTACCTGATCCATTCATTGTTCTACAAGTCGTAAATTACAAATAATTTCCGATAAAGGATTAACCATTGGGGCACATTGTTCACTAAAATTGAAGAACAAAAAATTGTGGGATTGTACTGTTTGGATGCTTTGCATATATGTTTCTTAGACTATATAGAAGTAATATATACAATGATTTCAACCGTCTACCTGTTCCATTCATTGTTCTACTTGTCGAAAGTTAGAAATAATTTCCGATAAAGGATTAACAATGGGGCTCATTGTTCACTTAAACTTGAAGATCAAAAAATTGGCGAATGTTACTGTTTAGATGCTTTGCATATAGGTTTCTTAGACTATATAGAAGCAACATATACAAAGATTTTAACCGTCTACCAGTTCCATTCATTGTTCTACTTGTCGAAAGTTACAAATAATTTCCGATAAATGATTAACAATGGGGCTCATTGTTCACTTAAACTTGAAGAACAAAAAATTGGCGAATGCTACTGTTTGGAAGCTTTGCATATATGTTTCTTAGACTATATAGAAGCAATATATACATTGATTTCAACCGTCTACCTGTTCCATTCATTGTTCTACTTGTCGAAATTTACAAATAATTTCCTTTAAAGGAGTAACAATGGGGCTCGTAGTTCACTTAAACTTGAAGAACAAAAAATTGGTGAATGGTACTGTTTGGATACTTTGCATATATGTTTCTTAGACTATATAGAAGCAATATATACAATGATTTCAACCGTCTACCTGATCCATTCATTGTTCTACAAGTCGTAAATTACATATAATTTCCGATAAAGGATTAACCATTGGGGCTCATTGTTCACTAAAATTGAAGAACAAAAAATTGTCGGATTGGACTGTTTGGATGCTTTGCATATATGTTTCTTACACTATATAGAAGCAATATATACAATGATTTCAACCGTCTACCTGTTCCATTCATTGTTCTACTTGTCGAAAGTTACAAATAATTTCCGATAAAGGATTAACAATGGGGCTCATTGTTCACTTAAACTTGAAGATCAAAAAATTGGCGAATGTTACTGTTTAGATGCTTTGCATATAGGTTTCTTAGACTATATAGAAGCAACATATACAAAGATTTCAACCGTCTACCAGTTCCATTCATTGTTCTACTTGTCGAAAGTTACAAATAATTTCCGATAAATGATTAACAATGGGGCTCATTGTTCACTTAAACTTGAAGAACAAAAAATTGGCGAATGGTACTGTTTGGATGCTTTGCATATATGTTTCTTAGACTATATAGAAGCAATATATACATTGATTTCAACCGTCTACCTGTTCCATTCATTGTTCTACTTGTCGAAATTTACAAATAATTTCCTTTAAAGGAGTAACAATGGGGCTCGTAGTTCACTTAAACTTGAAGAACAAAAAATTGGTGAATGGTACTGTTTGGATGCTTTGCATATATGTTTCTTAGACTATATAGAAGCAATATATACAATGATTTCAACCGTCTACCTGATCCATTCATTGTTCTACTTGTAGAAAGTTACAAATAATTTCCGTTTCATGATTATCAATGGGGCACGTAGTTCACTTAAACTTGAAGTACAAAAAATTGGCAAATTGTACTGTTTGGATGCTTTGCATATATGTTTCTTAGACTATATGGAAGCAATATATACAAAGATTTCAACCGTCTGCGTGTTCCAATCATTGTTCTACTTGTAGAAAGTTACAATTAATTTCCGTTAAAGGATTAACAATGGGGCTCGTAGTTCACTTAAACTTGAAGAACAAAAAATTGGCGAATTGTACTGTTTGGATGCTTTGCATATATGTTTCGTAGGCTATATAGAAGCAATATATAGAAAGATTTCACCCGTCTACCTGTTCCATTCATTGTTCTACTTGTCGAAAGTTACAAATAATTTCCGTTAAAGGATTAACAATGGGACTCGTAGTTCACTTAAACTTGAAGAACAAAAAATTGGCGAATGGTACTGTTTGGATGCTTTGCATATATGTTTCTTAGACTATATAGAAGCAATATATACAATGATTTCAACCGTCTACCTGATCCATTCATTGTTCTACAAGTTGTAAATTACAAATAATTTCCGATAAAGGATTAACCATTGGGGCTCATTGTTCACTAAATTTGAAGAACAAAAAATTGTCGGATTTTACTGTTTGGATGCTTTGCATATATGTTTCTTAGACTATATAGAAGCAATATATACAATGATTTCAACCGTCTACCTGATCCATTCATTGTTCTACAAGTCATAAATTACAAATAATTTCCGATAAAGGATTAACCATTGGGGCTCATTGTTCACTAAAATTGAAGAACAAAAAATTGTCGGATTGTACTGTTTGGATGCTTTGCATATATGTTTCTTAGACTATATAGAAGCAATATATACAATGATTTCAACCGTCTACCTGTTCCATTCATTGTTCTACTTGTCGAAAGTTACAAATAATTTCCGATAAAGGATTAACAATGGGGCTCATTGTTCACTTAAACTTGAAGATCAAAAAATTGGCGAATGTTACTGTTTAGATGCTTTGCATATAGGTTTCTTAGACTATATAGAAGCAACATATACAATGATTTCAACCGTCTACCAGATCCATTCATTGTTCTACTTGTCGAAAGTTACAAATAATTTCCGATAAATGATTAACAATGGGGCTCATTGTTCACTTAAACTTGAAGAACAAAAAATTGGCGAATGGTACTGTTTGGATGCTTTGCATATATGTTTCTTAGACTATATAGAAGCAATATATACATTGATTTCAACCGTCTACCTGTTCCATTCATTGTTCTACTTGTCGAAATTTACAAATAATTTCCTTTAAAGGAGTAACAATGGGGCTCGTAGTTCACTTAAACTTGAAGAACAAAAAATTGGTGAATGGTACTGTTTGGATGCTTTGCATATATGTTTCTTAGACTATATAGAAGCAATATATACAATGATTGCAACCGTCTACCTGATCCATTCATTGTTCTACAAGTCGTAAATTACAAATAATTTCCGATAAAGGATTAACCATTGGGGCACATTGTTCACTAAAATTGAAGAACAAAAAATTGTGGGATTGTACTGTTTGGATGCTTTGCATATATGTTTCTTAGACTATATAGAAGTAATATATACAATGATTTCAACCGTCTACCTGTTCCATTCATTGTTCTACTTGTCGAAAGTTAGAAATAATTTCCGATAAAGGATTAACAATGGGGCTCATTGTTCACTTAAACTTGAAGATCAAAAAATTGGCGAATGTTACTGTTTAGATGCTTTGCATATAGGTTTCTTAGACTATATAGAAGCAACATATACAAAGATTTTAACCGTCTACCAGTTCCATTCATTGTTCTACTTGTCGAAAGTTACAAATAATTTCCGATAAATGATTAACAATGGGGCTCATTGTTCACTTAAACTTGAAGAACAAAAAATTGGCGAATGCTACTGTTTGGATGCTTTGCATATATGTTTCTTAGACTATATAGAAGCAATATATACATTGATTTCAACCGTCTACCTGTTCCATTCATTGTTCTACTTGTCGAAATTTACAAATAATTTCCTTTAAAGGAGTAACAATGGGGCTCGTAGTTCACTTAAACTTGAAGAACAAAAAATTGGTGAATGGTACTGTTTGGATACTTTGCATATATGTTTCTTAGACTATATAGAAGCAATATATACAATGATTTCAACCGTCTACCTGATCCATTCATTGTTCTACAAGTCGTAAATTACATATAATTTCCGATAAAGGATTAACCATTGGGGCTCATTGTTCACTAAAATTGAAGAACAAAAAATTGTCGGATTGTACTGTTTGGATGCTTTGCATATATGTTTCTTACACTATATAGAAGCAATATATACAATGATTTCAACCGTCTACCTGTTCCATTCATTGTTCTACTTGTCGAAAGTTACAAATAATTTCCGATAAAGGATTAACAATGGGGCTCATTGTTCACTTAAACTTGAAGATCAAAAAATTGGCGAATGTTACTGTTTAGATGCTTTGCATATAGGTTTCTTAGACTATATAGAAGCAACATATACAAAGATTTCAACCGTCTACCAGTTCCATTCATTGTTCTACTTGTCGAAAGTTACAAATAATTTCCGATAAATGATTAACAATGGGGCTCATTGTTCACTTAAACTTGAAGAACAAAAAATTGGCGAATGGTACTGTTTGGATGCTTTGCATATATGTTTCTTAGACTATATAGAAGCAATATATACATTGATTTCAACCGTCTACCTGTTCCATTCATTGTTCTACTTGTCGAAATTTACAAATAATTTCCTTTAAAGGAGTAACAATGGGGCTCGTAGTTCACTTAAACTTGAAGAACAAAAAATTGGTGAATGGTACTGTTTGGATGCTTTGCATATATGTTTCTTAGACTATATAGAAGCAATATATACAATGATTTCAACCGTCTACCTGATCCATTCATTGTTCTACTTGTAGAAAGTTACAAATAATTTCCGTTTCATGATTATCAATGGGGCACGTAGTTCACTTAAACTTGAAGTACAAAAAATTGGCAAATTGTACTGTTTGGATGCTTTGCATATATGTTTCTTAGACTATATGGAAGCAATATATACAAAGATTTCAACCGTCTGCGTGTTCCAATCATTGTTCTACTTGTAGAAAGTTACAATTAATTTCCGTTAAAGGATTAACAATGGGGCTCGTAGTTCACTTAAACTTGAAGAACAAAAAATTGGCGAATTGTACTGTTTGGATGCTTTGCATATATGTTTCGTAGGCTATATAGAAGCAATATATAGAAAGATTTCACCCGTCTACCTGTTCCATTCATTGTTCTACTTGTCGAAAGTTACAAATAATTTCCGTTAAAGGATTAACAATGGGACTCGTAGTTCACTTAAACTTGAAGAACAAAAAATTGGCGAATGGTACTGTTTGGATGCTTTGCATATATGTTTCTTAGACTATATAGAAGCAATATATACAATGATTTCAACCGTCTACCTGATCCATTCATTGTTCTACAAGTCGTAAATTACAAATAATTTCCGATAAAGGATTAACCATTGGGGCTCATTGTTCACTAAATTTGAAGAACAAAAAATTGTCGGATTTTACTGTTTGGATGCTTTGCATATATGTTTCTTAGACTATATAGAAGCAATATATACAATGATTTCAACCGTCTACCTGATCCATTCATTGTTCTACAAGTCATAAATTACAAATAATTTCCGATAAAGGATTAACCATTGGGGCTCATTGTTCACTAAAATTGAAGAACAAAAAATTGTCGGATTGTACTGTTTGGATGCTTTGCATATATGTTTCTTAGACTATATAGAAGCAATATATACAATGATTTCAACCGTCTACCTGTTCCATTCATTGTTCTACTTGTCGAAAGTTACAAATAATTTCCGATAAAGGATTAACAATGGGGCTCATTGTTCACTTAAACTTGAAGATCAAAAAATTGGCGAATGTTACTGTTTAGATGCTTTGCATATAGGTTTCTTAGACTATATAGAAGCAACATATACAATGATTTCAACCGTCTACCAGATCCATTCATTGTTCTACTTGTCGAAAGTTACAAATAATTTCCGATAAATGATTAACAATGGGGCTCATTGTTCACTTAAACTTGAAGAACAAAAAATTGGCGAATGGTACTGTTTGGATGCTTTGCATATATGTTTCTTAGACTATATAGAAGCAATATATACAATGATTTCAACCGTCTACCTGATCCATTCATTGTTCTACTTGTAGAAAGTTACAAATAGTTTCCGTTTCATGATTATCAATGGGGCACGTAGTTCACTTAAACTTCAAGTACAAAAAATTGGCAAATTGTACTGTTTGGATGCTTTGCATATATGTTTCTTAGACTATATGGAAGCAATATATACAAAGATTTCAACCGTCTGCGTGTTCCAATCATTGTTCTACTTGTAGAAAGTTACAATTAATTTCCGTTAAAGGATTAACAATGGGGCTCGTAGTTCACTTAAACTTGAAGAACAAAAAATTGGCGAATTGTACTGTTTAGATGCTTTGCATATATGTTTCGTAGGCTATATAGAAGCAATATATAGAAAGATTTCACCCGTCTACCTGTTCCATTCATTGTTCTACTTGTCGAAAGTTACAAATAATTTCCGTTAAAGGATTAACAATGGGACTCGTAGTTCACTTAAACTTGAAGAACAAAAAATTGGCGAATGGTACTGTTTGGATGCTTTGCATATATGTTTCTTAGACTATATAGAAGCAATATATACAATGATTTCAACCGTCTACCTGATCCATTCATTGTTCTACAAGTCGTAAATTACAAATAATTTCCGATAAAGGATTAACCATTGGGGCTCATTGTTCACTAAATTTGAAGAACAAAAAATTGTCGGATTTTACTGTTTGGATGCTTTGCATATATGTTTCTTAGACTATATAGAAGCAATATATACAATGATTTCAACCGTCTACCTGATCCATTCATTGTTCTACAAGTCGTAAATTACAAATAATTTCCGATAAAGGATTAACCATTGGGGCTCATTGTTCACTAAAATTGAAGAACAAAAAATTGTCGGATTGTACTGTTTGGATGCTTTGCATATATGTTTCTTAGACTATATAGAAGCAATATATACAATGATTTCAACCGTCTACCTGTTCCATTCATTGTTCTACTTGTCGAAAGTTACAAATAATTTCCGATAAAGGATTAACAATGGGGCTCATTGTTCACTTAAACTTGAAGATCAAAAAATTGGCGAATGTTACTGTTTAGATGCTTTGCATATAGGTTTCTTAGACTATATAGAAGCAACATATACAATGATTTCAACCGTCTACCAGATCCATTCATTGTTCTACTTGTCGAAAGTTACAAATAATTTCCGATAAATGATTAACAATGGGGCTCATTGTTCACTTAAACTTGAAGAACAAAAAATTGGCGAATGGTACTGTTTGGATGCTTTGCATATATGTTTCTTAGACTATATAGAAGCAATATATACATTGATTTCAACCGTCTACCTGTTCCATTCATTGTTCTACTTGTCGAAATTTACAAATAATTTCCTTTAAAGGAGTAACAATGGGGCTCGTAGTTCACTTAAACTTGAAGAACAAAAAATTGGTGAATGGTACTGTTTGGATGCTTTGCATATATGTTTCTTAGACTATATAGAAGCAATATATACAATGATTTCAACCGTCTACCTGATCCATTCATTGTTCTACTTGTAGAAAGTTACAAATAGTTTCCGTTTCATGATTATCAATGGGGCACGTAGTTCACTTAAACTTCAAGTACAAAAAATTGGCAAATTGTACTGTTTGGATGCTTTGCATATATGTTTCTTAGACTATATGGAAGCAATATATACAAAGATTTCAACCGTCTGCGTGTTCCAATCATTGTTCTACTTGTAGAAAGTTACAATTAATTTCCGTTAAAGGATTAACAATGGGGCTCGTAGTTCACTTAAACTTGAAGAACAAAAAATTGGCGAATTGTACTGTTTAGATGCTTTGCATATATGTTTCGTAGGCTATATAGAAGCAATATATAGAAAGATTTCACCCGTCTACCTGTTCCATTCATTGTTCTACTTGTCGAAAGTTACAAATAATTTCCGTTAAAGGATTAACAATGGGACTCGTAGTTCACTTAAACTTGAAGAACAAAAAATTGGCGAATGGTACTGTTTGGATGCTTTGCATATATGTTTCTTAGACTATATAGAAGCAATATATACAATGATTTCAACCGTCTACCTGTTCCATTCATTGTTCTATTTGTCGAAAGTTACAAATAATTTCCGTTAAGGGATTAACAATGGGGATCGTAGTTTACTTAAACTTGAAGAACAAAAAATTGGCGAATTGTACTGTTTGGATGCTTTGCATATATGTTTCTTAGACTATATAGAAGCAATATATACAATGATTTCAACCGTCTACCTGATCCATTCATTGTTCTACAAGTCATAAATTACAAATAATTTCCGATAAAGGATTAACCATTGGGGCTCATTGTTCACTAAAATTGAAGAACAAAAAATTGTCGGATTGTACTGTTTGGATGCTTTGCATATATGTTTCTTAGACTATATAGAAGCAATATATACAAAGATTTCAACCGTCTACCTGTTCCATTCATTGTTCTACTTGTCGAAAGTTACAAATAATTTCCGATAAAGGATTAACAATGGGGCTCATTGTTCACTTAAACTTGAAGAACAAAAAATTGGCGAATGATACTGTTTGGATGCTTTGCATATATGTTTCTTAGACTATATAGAAGCAATATATACATTGATTTCAACCGTCTACCTGTTCCATTCATTGTTCTACTTGTCGAAATTTACAAATAATTTCCTTTAAAGGAGTAACAATGGGGCTCGTAGTTCACTTAAACTTGAAGAACAAAAAATTGGTGAATGGTACTGTTTGGATGCTTTGCATATATGTTTCTTAGACTATATAGAAGCAACATATACAATGATTTCAACCGTCTACCTGATCCATTCATTGTTCTACAAGTCGTAAATTACAAATAATTTCCGATAAAGGATTAACCATTGGGGCTCATTGTTCACTAAAATTGAAGAAACAAAAATTGTCGGATTGTACTGTTTGGATGCTTTGCATATATGTTTCTTAGACTATATAGAAGCAATATATACAATGATTTCAACCGTCTACCTGTTCCATTCATTGTTCTACTTGTCGAAAGTTACAAATAATTTCCGATAAAGGATTAACAATGGGGCTCATTGTTCACTTAAACTTGAAGAACAAAAAATTGGCGAATGGTACTGTTTGGATGCTTTGCATATATGTTTCTTAGACTATATAGAAGCAATATATACAATGATTTCAACCGTCTACCTGTTCCATTCATTGTTCTATTTGTCGAAAGTTACAAATAATTTCCGTTAAGGGATTAACAATGGGGATCGTAGTTTACTTAAACTTGAAGAACAAAAAATTGGCGAATTGTACTGTTTGGATGCTTTGCATATATGTTTCTTAGACTATATAGAAGCAATATATACAATGATTTCAACCGTCTACCTGATCCATTCATTGTTCTACAAGTCATAAATTACAAATAATTTCCGATAAAGGATTAACCATTGGGGCTCATTGTTCACTAAAATTGTAGAACAAAAAATTGTCGGATTGTACTGTCCGGATGCTTTGCATATATGTTTCTTAGACTATATAGAAGCAATATATACAAAGATTTCAACCGTCTACCTGTTCCATTCATTGTTCTACTTGTCGAAAGTTACAAATAATTTCCGTTAAAGGATTAACAATGGGACTCGTAGTTCACTTAAACTTGAAGAACAAAAAATTGGCGAATGGTACTGTTTGGATGCTTTGCATATATGTTTCTTAGACTATATAGAAGCAATATATACAATGATTTCAACCGTCTACCTGATCCATTCATTGTTCTACAAGTCATAAATTACAAATAATTTCCGATAAAGGATTAACCATTGGGGCTCATTGTTCACTAAAATTGAAGAACAAAAAATTGTCGGATTGTACTGTTTGGATGCTTTGCATATATGTTTCTTAGACTATATAGAAGCAATATATACAAAAATTTCAACCGTCTACCAGTTCCATTCATTGTTCTACTTGTTGAAAGTTACAAATAATTTCCGATAAATGATTAACAATGGGGCTCATTGTTCACTTAAACTTGAAGAACAAAAAATTGGCGAATGGTACTGTTTGGATGCTTTGCATATATGTTTCTTAGACTATATAGAAGCAATATATACATTGATTTCAACCGTCCACCTGTTCCATTCATTGTTCTACTTGTCGAAAGTTACAAATAATTTCCGATAAAGGATCAACAATGGGGCTCATTGTTCACTTAAACTTGAAGAACAAAAAATTGGCGAATGGTACTGTTTGGATGCTTTGCATATATGTTTCTTAGACTATATAGAAGCAATATATACATTGATTTCAACCGTCTACCTGTTCCATTCATTGTTCTACTTGTCGAAATTTACAAATAATTTCCTTTAAAGGAGTAACAATGGGGCTCGTAGTTCACTTAAACTTGAAGAACAAAAAATTGGTGAATGGTACTGTTTGGATGCTTTGCATATATGTTTCTTAGACTATATAGAGCAATATATACAATGATTTCAACCGTCTACCTGATCCATTCATTGTTCTACAAGTCGTAAATTACAAATAATTTCCGATAAAGGATTAACCATTGGGGCTCATTGTTCACTAAAATTGAAGAACAAAAAATTGTCGGATTGTACTGTTTGGATGCTTTGCATATATGTTTCTTAGACTATATAGAAGCAATATATACAATGATTTCAACCGTCTACCTGTTCCATTCATTGTTCTACTTGTCGAAAGTTACAAATAATTTCCGTTAAGGGATTAACAATGGGGATCGTAGTTCACTTAAACTTGAAGATCAAATAATTGGCGAATTGTACTGTTTGGATAATTTGCAGATATGTTTCTTAGACTATATAGATGCAATATATACAATGATTTCAACCGTCTACCTGTTCCATTCATTGTTCTACTTGTCGAAAGTTACAAATAATTTCCGATAAAGGATTAACCATTGGGGCTCATTGTTCACTTAAACTTGAAGAACAAGAAATTGGCGAATGGTACTGTTTGGATGCTATGCGTACATGTTTCTTAGACTATATGGAAGCAGTATATATAAAGATTTCAACCGTCTACGTGTTCCAATCATTGTTCTACTTGTCGAAATTTACAAATAATTTCCTTTAAAGGATTAACAATGGGGCTCGTTGTTCACTTAAACTTGAAGAACAATAAATTGGCGAATTGTACTGTTTGGATGCTTTGCATATATGTTTCGTAGACTATATAGAAGCAATATATACAATGATTTCAACCGTCTACATGATCCATTCATTGTTCTACTTGTAGAAATTTACAAATAATTTCCTTTAAAGTATTAACAATGGGGCTCGTAGTTCGCTTAAACTTGAAGAACAAAAAATTGGCGAATTGTACTGTTTGGATGCTTTGCATATATGTTACTTAGACTATTTAGAAGCAATATATAGAAAGATTTCACCGGTCTACCTGTACTATTCATTGTTCCACTTGTAGAAAGTTACAAATAATTTCCATTTCATGATTATCAATGGGGCTCGCTGTTCACTTAAACTTGAAGATCAAAAAATTGGCGATTGTTACTGTTTAGATGCTTTGCATATAGGTTTCTTAGACTATATAGAAGCAACATATACAAAGATTTCAACCGTCTACCTGTTCTATTCATTGTTCTACTTGTAGAAAGTTACAAATAATTTCCGTTTCATGATTATCAATGGGGCACGTAGTTCACTTAAACTTGAAGTACAAAAAATTGGCAAATTGTACTGTTTGGATGCTTTGCATATATGTTTCTTAGACTATATGGAAGCAATATATACAAAGATTTCAACCGTCTGCGTGTTCCAATCATTGTTCTACTTGTAGAAAGTTACAATTAATTTCCGTTAAAGGATTAACAATGGGGCTCGTAGTTCACTTAAACTTGAAGATCAAATAATTGGCGAATTGTACTGTTTGGATAATTTGCAGATATGTTTCTTAGACTATATAGATGCAATATATACAATGATTTCAACCGTCTACCTGTTCCATTCATTGTTCTACTTGTCGAAAGTTACAAATAATTTCCGATAAAGGATTAACCATTGGGGCTCATTGTTCACTTAAACTTGAAGAACAAGAAATTGGCGAATGGTACTGTTTGGATGCTTTGCATATATGTTTCTTAGACTATATAGAAGCAACATATACAAAGATTTCAACCGTCTACCTGTTCCATTCATTGTTCTATTTGTCGAAAGTTACAAATAATTTCCGTTAAGGGATTAACAATGGGGATCGTAGTTTACTTAAACTTGAAGAACAAAAAATTGGCGAATTGTACTGTTTGGATGCTTTGCAGATATGTTTCTTAGACTATATAGATGCAATATATACAATGATTTCAACCGTCTACCTGTTCCATTCATTGTTCTACTTGTCGAAAGTTACAAATAATTTCCGATAAAGGATTAACCATTGGGGCTCATTGTTCACTTAAACTTGAAGAACAAGAAATTGGCGAATGGTACTGTTTGGATGCTATGCGTACATGTTTCTTAGACTATATGGAAGCAGTATATATAAAGATTTCAACCGTCTACGTGTTCCAATCATTGTTCTACTTGTCGAAATTTACAAATAATTTCCTTTAAAGGATTAACAATGGGGCTCGTTGTTCACTTAAACTTGAAGAACAATAAATTGGCGAATTGTACTGTTTGGATGCTTTGCATATATGTTTCGTAGACTATATAGAAGCAATATATACAATGATTTCAACCGTCTACATGATCCATTCATTGTTCTACTTGTAGAAATTTACAAATAATTTCCTTTAAAGTATTAACAATGGGGCTCGTAGTTCGCTTAAACTTGAAGAACAAAAAATTGGCGAATTGTACTGTTTGGAAGCTTTGCATATATGTTACTTAGACTATTTAGAAGCAATATATAGAAAGATTTCACCGGTCTACCTGTACTATTCATTGTTCCACTTGTAGAAAGTTACAAATAATTTCCATTTCATGATTATCAATGGGGCTCGCTGTTCACTTAAACTTGAAGATCAAAAAATTGGCGATTGTTACTGTTTAGATGCTTTGCATATAGGTTTCTTAGACTATATAGAAGCAACATATACAAAGATTTCAACCGTCTACCTGTTCTATTCATTGTTCTACTTGTAGAAAGTTACAAATAATTTCCGTTTCATGATTATCAATGGGGCTCGTTGTTCACTTACACTTGAAGAACAAAAAATTGGCGAATTGTACTGTTTGGATGCTTTGCATATATGTTTCTTAGACTATGTAGAAGCAATATATACAATGATTTCAACCGTCTACCTGTTCCATTCATTGTTCTACTTGTAGAAAGTTACAAATAATTTCCGTTAAGGGATTAACAATGGGGATCGTAGTTTACTTAAACTTGAAGAACAAAAAATTGGCGAATTGTACTGTTTAGATGCTTTGCATATATGTTTCTTAGACTATATAGAAGCAACATATACAAAGATTTCAACCGTCTACCTGTTCCATTCATTGTTCTACTTGTCGAAAGTTACAAATAATTTCCGATAAATGATTAACAATGGGGCTCATTGTTCACTTAAACTTGAAGAACAAAAAATTGGCGAATGGTACTGTTTGGATGCTTTGCATATATGTTTCTTAGACTATATAGAAGCAATATATACATTGATTTCAACCGTCTACCTGTTCCATTCATTGTTCTACTTGTCGAAATTTACAAATAATTTCCTTTAAAGGAGTAACAATGGGGCTCGTAGTTCACTTAAACTTGAAGAACAAAAAATTGGTGAATGGTACTGTTTGGATGCTTTGCATATATGTTTCTTAGACTATATAGAAGCAATATATACAATGATTTCAACCGTCTACCTGATCCATTCATTGTTCTACTTGTAGAATGTTACAAATAATTTCCGTTTCATGATTATCAATGGGGCACGTAGTTCACTTAAACTTGAAGTACAAAAAATTGGCAAATTGTACTGTTTGGATGCTTTGCATATATGTTTCTTAGACTATATGGAAGCAATATATACAAAGATTTCAACCGTCTGCGTGTTCCAATCATTGTTCTACTTGTAGAAAGTTACAATTAATTTCCGTTAAAGGATTAACAATGGGGCTCGTAGTTCACTTAAACTTGAAGAACAAAAAATTGGCGAATTGTACTGTTTGGATGCTTTGCATATATGTTTCGTAGGCTATATAGAAGCAATATATAGAAAGATTTCACCCGTCTACCTGTTCCATTCATTGTTCTACTTGTCGAAAGTTACAAATAATATCCGTTAAAGGATTAACAATGGGGCTCATTGTTCACTTAAACTTGAAGGTCAAAAAATTGGCGAATGTTACTGTTTAGATGCTTTGCATATAGGTTTCTTAGACTATATAGAAGCAATATATACAATGATTTCAACCGTCAACCTGTTCCATTCATTGTTCTATTTGTCGAAAGTTACAAATAATTTCCGTTAAGGGATTAACAATGGGGATCGTAGTTTACTTAAACTTGAAGAACAAAAAATTGGCGAATTGTACTGTTTGGATGCTTTGCATATATGTTTCTTAGACTATATAGAAGCAATATATACAATGATTTCAACCGTCTACCTGATCCATTCATTGTTCTACAAGTCATAAATTACAAATAATTTCCGATAAAGGATTAACCATTGGGGCTCATTGTTCACTAAAATTGAAGAACAAAAAATTGTCGGATTGTACTGTTTGGATGCTTTGCATATATGTTTCTTAGACTATATAGAAGCAATATATACAAAGATTTCAACCGTCTACCTGTTCCATTCATTGTTCTACTTGTCGAAAGTTACAAATAATTTCCGATAAAGGATTAACAATGGGGCTCATTGTTCACTTAAACTTGAAGAACAAAAAATTGGCGAATGGTACTGTTTGGATGCTTTGCATATATGTTTCTTAGACTATATAGAAGCAATATATACATTGATTTCAACCGTCTACCTGTTCCATTCATTGTTCTACTTATCGAAATTTACAAATAATTTCCTTTAAAGGAGTAACAATGGGGCTCGTAGTTCACTTAAACTTGAAGAACAAAAAATTGGTGAATGGTACTGTTTGGATGCTTTGCATATATGTTTCTTAGACTATATAGAATCAATATATACAATGATTTCAACCGTCTACCTGATCCATTCATTGTTCTACAAGTCGTAAATTACAAATAATTTCCGATAAAGGATTAACCATTGGGGCTCATTGTTCACTAAAATTGAAGAACAAAAAATTGTCGGATTGTACTGTTTGGATGCTTTGCATATATGTTTCTTAGACTATATAGAAGCAATATATACAATGATTTCAACCGTCTACCTGATCCATTCATTGTTCTACAAGTCGTAAATTACAAATAATTTCCGATAAAGGATTAACCATTGGGGCTCATTGTTCACTAAAATTGAAGAACAAAAAATTGTCGGATTGTACTGTTTGGATGCTTTGCATATATGTTTCTTAGACTATATAGAAGCAATATATACAATGATTTCAACCGTCTACATGTTCCATTCATTGTTCTACTTGTCGAAAGTTACAAATAATTTCCGATAAAGGATTAACAATAGGGCTCATTGTTCACTTAAACTTGAAGATCAAAAAATTGGCGAATGTTACTGTTTAGATGCTTTGCATATAGGTTTCTTAGACTATATAGAAGCATCATATACAAAGATTTCAACCGTCTACCAGTTCCATTCATTGTTCTACTTGTCGAAAGTTACAAATAATTTCCGATAAATGATTAACAATGGGGCTCATTGTTCACTTAAACTTGAAGAACAAAAAATTGGCGAATGGTACTGTTTGGATGCTTTGCATATATGTTTCTTAGACTATATAGAAACAATATATACAATGATTTCAACCGTCTACCTGATCCATTCATTGTTCTACTTGTAGAAAGTTACAAATAATTTCCGTTTCATGATTATCAATGGGGCACGTAGTTCACTTAAACTTGAAGTACAAAAAATTGGCGAATTGTACTGTTTGGATGCTTTGCATATATGTTTCGTAGGCTATATAGAAGCAATATATAGAAAGATTTCACCCGGCTACCTGTTCCATTCATTGTTCTACTTGTCGAAAGTTACAAATAATTTCCGTTAAGGGATTAACAATGGGGATCGTAGTTTACTTAAACTTGAAGAACAAAAAATTGGCGAATTGTACTGTTTGGATGCTTTGCATATATGTTTCTTAGACTATATAGAAGCAATATATACAAGGATTTCAACCGTCTACCTGATCCATTCATTGTTCTACAAGTCATAAATTACAAATAATTTCCGATAAAGGATTAACCATTGGGGCTCATTGTTCACTAAAATTGAAGAACAAAAAATTGTCGGATTGTACTGTTTGGATGCTTTGCATATATGTTTCTTAGACTATATAGGAGCAATATATACAAAGATTTCAACCGTCTACCTGTTCCATTCATTGTTCTACTTGTCGAAAGTTACAAATAATTTCCGATAAAGGATTAACAATGGGGCTCATTGTTCACCTAAACTTGAAGAAAAAAAAATTGGCGAATGGTACTGTTTGGATGCTTTGCATATATGTTTCTTAGACTATATAGAAGCAATATATACATTGATTTCAACCGTCTACCTGTTCCATTCATTGTTCTACTTGTCGAAATTTACAAATAATTTCCTTTAGAGGAGTAACAATGGGGCTCGTAGTTCACTTAAACTTGAAGAACAAAAAATTGGTGAATGGTACTGTTTGGATGCTTTGCATATATGTTTCTTAGACTATATAGAAGCAATATATACAATGATTTCAACCGTCTACCTGATCCATTCATTGTTCTACAAGTCGTAAATTACAAATAATTTCCGATAAAGGATTAACCATTGGGGCTCATTGTTCACTAAAATTGAAGAACAAAAAATTGTCGGATTGTACTGTTTGGATGCTTTGCATATATGTTTCTTAGACTATATAGAAGCAATATATACAATGATTTCAACCGTCTACCTGTTCTATTCATTGTTCTACTTGTCGAAATTTACAAATAATTTCCTTTAAAGGAGTAACAATGGGGCTCGTAGTTCACTTAAACTTGAAGGACAAAAAATTGGTGAATGGTACTGTTTGGATGCTTTGCATATATGTGTCTTAGACTATATAGAAGCAATATATACAATGATTTCAACCGTCTACCTGATCCATTCATTGTTCTACTTGTCGAAAGTTACAAATAATTTCCGTTTCATGATTATCAATGGGGCACGTAGTTCACTTAAACTTGAAGTACAAAAAATTGGCAACTTGTACTGTTTGGATGCTTTGCATATATGTTTCTTAGACTATATGGAAGCAATATATACAAAGATTTCAACCGTCTGCGTGTTCCAATCATTGTTCTACTTGTAGAAAGTTACAATTAATTTCCGTTAAAGGATTAACAATGGGGCTCGTAGTTCACTTAAACTTGAAGAACAAAAAATTGGCGAATTGTACTGTTTGGATGCTTTGCATATATGTTTCGTAGGCTATATAAAAGCAATATATACAATGATTTCAACCGTCTACCTGATCCATTCATTGTTCTACAAGTCGTAAATTACAAATAATTTCCGATAAAGGATTAACCATTGGGGCTCATTGTTCACTAAAATTGAAGAACAAAAAATTGTCGGATTGTACTGTTTGGATGCTTTGCATATATGTTTCTTAGACTATATAGAAGCAATATATACATTGATTTCAACCGTCTACCTGTTCCATTCATTGTTCTACTTATCAAAAGTTACAAATAATTTCCTTTAAAGGAGTAACAATGCGGCTCGTAGTTCACTTAAACTTGAAGAACAAAAAATTGGTGAATGGTACTGTTTGGATGCTTTGCATATATGTTTCTTAGACTATATAGAATCAATATATACAATGATTTCAACCGTCTACCTGATCCATTCATTGTTCTACAAGTCGTAAATTACAAATAATTTCCGATAAAGGATTAACCATTGGGGCTCATTGTTCACTAAAATTGAAGAACAAAAAATTGTCGGATTGTACTGTTTGGATGCTTTGCATATATGTTTCTTAGACTATATAGAAGCAATATATACAATGATTTCAACCGTCTATCTGATCCATTCATTGTTCTACAAGTCGTAAATTACAAATAATTTCCGATAAAGGATTAACCATTGGGGCTCATTGTTCACTAAAATTGAAGAACACAAAATTTTCGGATTGTACTGTTTGGATGCTTTGCATATATGTTCCTTAGACTATATAGAATCAATATATACAATGATTTCAACCGTCTACCTGATCCATTCATTGTTCTACAAGTCGTAAATTACAAATAATTTCCGATAAAGGATTAACCATTGGGGCTCATTGTTCACTAAAATTGAAGAACAAAAAATTGTCGGATTGTACTGTTTGGATGCTTTGCATATATGTTTCTTAGTCTATATAGAAGCAATATATACAATGATTTCAACCGTCTATCTGATCCATTCATTGTTCTACAAGTCGTAAATTACAAATAATTTCCGATAAAGGATTAACCATTGGGGCTCATTGTTCACTAAAATTGAAGAACACAAAATTTTCGGATTGTACTGTTTGGATGCTTTGCATATATGTTTCTTAGACTATATAGAAGCAATATATACAATGATTTCAACCGTCTACCTGTTCCATTCATTGTTCTACTTGTCGAAAGTTACAAATAATTTCCGATAAAGGATTAACAATGGGGCTCATTGTTCACTTAAACTTGAAGATCAAAAAATTGGCGAATGTTACTGTTTAGATGCTTTGCATATAGGTTTCTTAGACTATATAGAAGCAACATATACAAAGATTTCAACCGTCTACCAGTTCCATTCATTGTTCTACTTGTGGAAAGTTACAAATAATTTCCGATAAATGATTAACAATGGGGCTCATTGTTCACTTAAACTTGAAGAACAAAAAATTGGCGAATGGTACTGTTTGGATGCTTTGCATATATGTTTCTTAGACTATATAGAAGCAATATATACATTGATTTCAACCGTCTACCTGTTCCATTCATTGTTCTACTTGTCGAAATTTACAAATAATTTCCTTTAAAGGAGTAACAATGGGGCTCGTAGTTCACTTAAACTTGAAGAACAAAAAATTGGCGAATGGTACTGTTTGGATGCTTTGCGTACATGTTTCTTAGACTATATGGAAGCAATATATACAAGGATTTCAACCGTCTACCTGTTCCATTCATTGTTCTACTTGTCGAAAGTTACAAATAATTACCGATAAAGGATTAACCATTGGGGCTCATTGTTCACTTAAACTTGAAGAACAAAAAATTGGTGAATGGTACTGTTTGGATGCTTTGCATATATGTTTCTTAGACTATATAGAAGCAATATATACAATGATTTCAACCGTCTACCTGATCCATTCATTGTTCTACAAGTCGTAAATTACAAATAATTTCCGATAAAGGATTAACCATTGGGGCTCATTGTTCACTAAAATTGAAGAACAAAAAATTGTCGGATTGTACTGTTTGGATGCTTTGCATATATGTTTCTTAGACTATATAGAAGCAATATATACAAAGATTTCAACCGTCTACCTGTTCCATTCATTGTTCTACTTGTCGAAAGTTACAAATAATTTCCGATAAAGGATTAACAATGGGGCTCATTGTTCACTTAAACTTGAAGAACAAAAAATTGGCGAATGGTACTGTTTGGATGCTTTGCATATATGTTTCTTAGACTATATAGAAGCAATATATACATTGATTTCAACCGTCTACCTGTTCCATTCATTGTTCTACTTGTCGAAATTTACAAATAATTTCCTTTAAAGGAGTAACAATGGGGCTCGTAGTTCACTTAAACTTGAAGAACAAAAAATTGGTGAATGGTACTGTTTGGATGCTTTGCATATATGTTTCTTAGACTATATAGAAGCAATATATACAATGATTTCAACCGTCTACCTGTTTCATTCATTGTTCTACTTGTCGAAAGTTACAAATAATTTCCGATAAAGGATTAACAATGGGGCTCATTGTTCACTTAAACTTGAAGATCAAAAAATTGGCGAATGTTACTGTTTAGATGCTTTGCATATAGGTTTCTTAGACTATATAGAAGCAACATATACAAAGATTTCAACCGTCTACCAGTTCCATTCATTGTTCTACTTGTCGAAAGTTACAAATAATTTCCGATAAATGATTAACAATGGGGCTCATTGTTCACTTAAACTTGAAGAACAAAAAATTGGCGAATGGTACTGTTTGGATGCTTTGCATATATGTTTCTTAGACTATATAGAAGCAATATATACATTGATTTCAACCGTCTACCTGTTCCATTCATTGTTCTACTTGTCGAAATTTACAAATAATTTCCTTTAAAGGAGTAACAATGGGGCTCGTAGTTCACTTAAACTTGAAGAACAAAAAATTGGCGAATGGTACTGTTTGGATGCTTTGCATATATGTTTCTTAGACTATATAGAAGCAATATATACAATGATTTCAACCGTCTACCTGATCCATTCATTGTTCTACAAGTCGTAAATTAGAAATAATTTCCGATAAAGGATTAACCATTGGGGCTCATTGTTCACTAAAATTGAAGAACAAAAAATTGTCGGATTGTACTGTTTGGATGCTTTGCATATATGTTTCTTAGACTATATAGAAGCAATATATACAATGATTTCAACCGTCTACCTGTTCCATTCATTGTTCTACTTGTAAAAAGTTACAAATAATTTCCGATAAAGGATTAACAATGGGGCTCATTGTTCACTTAAACTTGAAGATCAAAAAATTGGCGAATGTTACTGTTTAGATGCTTTGCATATAGGTTTCTTAGACTATATAGAAGCAACATATACAAAGATTTCAACCGTCTACCAGTTCCATTCATTGTTCTACTTGTCGAAAGTTACAAATAATTTCCTTTAAAAGATTAACAATGGGGCTCGTTGTTCACTTAAACTTGAAGAACAATAAATTGGCGAATTGTATTGTTTGGATGCTTTGCATATATGTTTCTTAGACTATATAGACGCAATATATACAAGGATTTCAACCGTCTACCTGTTCCATTCATTGTTCTACTTGTCGAAAGTTACAAATAATTACCGATAAAGGATTAACCATTGGGGCTCATTGTTCACTTAAACTTGAAGAACAAAAAATTGGCGAATGGTAATGTTTGGATGCTTTGCATAAATGTTTCTTAGACTATATGGAAGCAATATATACAAAGATTTCAACCGTCTACGTGTTCCAATCATTGTTGTACTTGTCGAAAATTATAAATAATTTCCGTTAAAGGATTAACCATTGGGGCTCATTGTTCACTTAAACTTGAAGAACAAAAAATTGGCGAATGGTACTGTTTGGATGCTTTGCATATATGTTTCTTAGACTATATAGAAGCAATATATACATTGATTTCAACCGTCTACCTGTTCCATTCATTGTTCTACTTGTCGCAAGTTACAAATAATTTCCGTTAAAGAATTAACAATGGGGTTCGTAGTTCACTTAAACTTGAAGAACAAGAAATTGGCGAATTGTACTGTTTGGATGATTTGCAGATATGTTTCTTAGACTATATAGAAGCAATATATACAATGATCTCAACCGTCTACCTGTTCCATTCATTGTTCTACTTGTCGAAAGTTACAAATAATTTCCGTTAAGGGATTAACAATGGGGATCGTAGTTTACTTAAACTTGAAGAACAAGAAATTGGCGAATTGTACTGTTTGGATGCTTTGCATACATGTTTCCTAGACTATATAGAAGCAATATATACAATGATTTCAACCGTCTACCTATTCCATTCATTGTTCTACTTGCCGAAATTTACAAATAATTTCATTTAAAGGATTAACAATGGGGCTCGTAGTTCACTTAAACTTGAAGAACAAAAAATTGGCGAATGGTACTGTTTGGATGCTTTGAATATATGTTTCTTAGACTATATAGACGCAATATATACAAGGATTTCAACCGTCTACCTGTTCCATTCATTGTTCTACTTGTCGAAAGTTACAAATAATTACCGATAAAGGATTAACCATTGGGGCTCATTGTTCACTTAAACCTGAAGAACAAAAAATTGGCGAATGGTAATGTTTGGATGCTTTGCATAAATGTTTCTTAGACTATATGGAAGCAATATATACAAAGATTTCAACCGTCTACGTGTTCCATTCATTGTTCTACTTGTCGAAAATTACAAATAATTTCCGATAAAGAATTAACCATTGGTGCTCATTGTTCACTTAAACCATAAGAACAAAAAATTGGCGAATGGTACTGTTTGGATGCTTTGCATATATGTTTCTTAGACTATATAGACGCAATATATACAAAGATTTCAACCGTCTACCTGTTCCATTCATTGTTCTACTTGTCGAAATTTACAAATAATTTCCTTTAAAAGATTAACAATGGGGCTCGTTGTTCACTTAAACTTGAAGAACAATAAATTGGCGAATTGTATTGTTTGGATGCTTTGCATATATGTTTCTTAGACTATATAGACGCAATATATACAAGGATTTCAACCGTCTACCTGTTCCATTCATTGTTCTACTTGTCGAAAGTTACAAATAATTACCGATAAAGGATTAACCATTGGGGCTCATTGTTCACTTAAACTTGAAGAACAAAAAATTGGCGAATGGTAATGTTTGGATGCTTTGCATAAATGTTTCTTAGACTATATGGAAGCAATATATACAAAGATTTCAACCGTCTACGTGTTCCAATCATTGTTGTACTTGTCGAAAATTACAAATAATTTCCTTTAAAAGATTAACAATGGGGCTCGTTGTTCCCTTAAACTGGAAGAACAAAAAATTGGCGAATGGTACTGTTTGGATGCTTTGAATATATGTTTCTTATATTATATAGAAGCAATATATACAAATATTTCAACCATCTACCTGTTCCATTCATTGTTCTACTTGTCGAAAATTACAAATAATTTCCGATAAA
Organism: Cerceris ruficornis; assembly: GCA_963989415.1. NCBI lineage: Eukaryota > Metazoa > Arthropoda > Insecta > Hymenoptera > Crabronidae > Cerceris > Cerceris ruficornis. The sequence continues at coordinate 808,251 of CAXDIW010000035.1, forward strand.
GGATTAACCATTGGGGCTCATTGTTCCCTTAAACGTGAAGACCAAAAAATTGGCGAATGGTACTGTTTGGATGCATTGCGTACATGTTTCTTAGACTATATGGTAGCAAAATATACAAAGATTTCAACCGTCTACGTGTTCCAATCATTGTTCTACTTGTCGAAATTTACAAATAATTTCTGATAAAGGATTAACAATGGGTCTCATTGTTCACTTAAACTTGAAGAACAAAAAATTGGCGAATGGTACTGTTTGGATGCTTTGCGTACATGTTTCTTAGACTATATGGTAGCAATATATACAAAGATTTCAACCGTCTACGTGTTCCATTCATTGTTCTACTTGTCGAAAATTACAAATAATTTCCGATAAAGAATTAACCATTGGTGCTCATTGTTCACTTAAACCATAAGAACAAAAAATTGGCGAATGGTACTGTTTGGATGCTTTGCATATATGTTTCTTAGACTATATAGACGCAATATATACAAAGATTTCAACCGTCTACCTGTTCCATTCATTGTTCTACTTGTCGAAATTTACAAATAATTTCCTTTAAAAGATTAACAATGGGGCTCGTTGTTCACTTAAACTTGAAGAACAATAAATTGGCGAATTGTATTGTTTGGATGCTTTGCATATATGTTTCTTAGACTATATAGACGCAATATATACAAGGATTTCAACCGTCTACCTGTTCCATTCATTGTTCTACTTGTCGAAAGTTACAAATAATTACCGATAAAGGATTAACCATTGGGGCTCATTGTTCACTTAAACTTGAAGAACAAAAAATTGGCGCATGGTAATGTTTGGATGCTTTGCATAAATGTTTCTTAGACTATATGGAAGCAATATATACAAAGATTTCAACCGTCTACGTGTTCCAATCATTGTTGTACTTGTCGAAAATTACAAATAATTTCCGATAAAGGATTAACCATTGGGGCTCATTGTTCACTTAAACTTGAAGAACAAAAAATTGGCGAATGGTACTGTTTGGATGCTTTGCATATATGTTTCTTAGACTATATAGAAGCAATATATACATTGATTTCAACCGTCTACGTGTTCCAATCATTGTTCTACTTGTCGAAATTTACAAATAATTTCTGATAAAGGATTAACAATGGGTCTCATTGTTCACTTAAACTTGAAGAACAAAAAATTGGCGAATGGTACTGTTTGGATGCTTTGCGTACATGTTTCTTAGACTATATGGTAGCAATATATACAAAGATTTCAACCGTCTACGTGTTCCATTCATTGTTCTACTTGTCGAAAATTACAAATAATTTCCTTTAAAAGATTAACAATGGGGCTCGTTGTTCACTTAAACTTGAAGAACAATAAATTGGCGAATTGTATTGTTTGGATGCTTTGCATATATGTTTCTTAGACTATATAGACGCAATATATACAAGGATTTCAACCGTCTACCTGTTCCATTCATTGTTCTACTTGTCGAAAGTTACAAATAATTACCGATAAAGGATTAACCATTGGGGCTCATTGTTCACTTAAACTTGAAGAACAAAAAATTGGCGAATGGTAATGTTTGGATGCTTTGCATAAATGTTTCTTAGACTATATGGAAGCAATATATACAAAGATTTCAACCGTCTACGTGTTCCAATCATTGTTGTACTTGTCGAAAATTACAAATAATTTCCGATAAAGGATTAACCATTGGGGCTCATTGTTCACTTAAACTTGAAGAACAAAAAATTGGCGAATGGTACTGTTTGGATGCTTTGCATATATGTTTCTTAGACTATATAGAAGCAATATATACATTGATTTCAACCGTCTACCTGTTCCATTCATTGTTCTACTTGTCGCAAGTTACAAATAATTTCCGTTAAAGTATTAACAATGGGGTTCGTAGTTCACTTAAACTTGAAGATCAAATAATTGGCGAATTGTACTGTCTGGATGATTTGCAGATATGTTTCTTAGACTATATAGAAGCAATATATACTATGATCTCAACCGTCTACCTGTTCCATTCATTGTTCTACTTGTCGAAATTTACAAATAATTTCCTTTAAAGGATTAACAATGGGGCTCGTAGTTCACTTAAACTTGAAGAACAAAAAATTGGCGAATCGTACTGTTTGGATGCTTTGCGTATATGTTTCTTAGACTATTTAGAAGCAATATATAGAAAGATTTCACCCGTCTACCTGTACTATTCATTGTTCTACTTGTAGAAAGTTACAAATAATTTCCATTTCATGATTATCAATGGGGCTCGCTGTTCACTTAAACTTGAAGATCAAAAAATTGGCGATTGTTAGTGTTTAGATGCTTTGCATATAGGTTTCTTAGACTATATAGAAGCAATATATACAATGATTTCAACCGTCTACCTGATCCATTCATTGTTCTACTTGTAGAAAGTTACAAATAATTTCCGTTTCATGATTATCAATGGGGCACGTAGTTCACTTAAACTTGAAGTACAAAAAATTGGCAAATTGTACTGTTTGGATGCTTTGCATATATGTTTCTTAGACTATATGGAAGCAATATATACAAAGATTTCAACCGTCTGCGTGTTCCAATCATTGTTCTACTTGTAGAAAGTTACAATTAATTTCCGTTAAAGGATTAACAATGGGGCTCGTAGTTCACTTAAACTTGAAGAACAAAAAATTGGCGAATTGTACTGTTTGGATGCTTTGCATATATGTTTCGTAGGCTATATAGAAGCAATATATAGAAAGATTTCACCCGTCTACCTGTTCCATTCATTGTTCTACTTGTCGAAAGTTACAAATAATATCCGTTAAAGGATTAACAATGGGGCTCATTGTTCACTTAAACTTGAAGGTCAAAAAATTGGCGAATGTTACTGTTTAGATGCTTTGCATATAGGTTTCTTAGACTATATAGAAGCAATATATACAATTATTTCAACCGTCTACCTGTTCCATTCATTGTTCTATTTGTCGAAAGTTACAAATAATTTCCGTTAAGGGATTAACAATGGGGATCGTAGTTTACTTAAACTTGAAGAACAAAAAATTGGCGAATTGTACTGTTTGGATGCTTTGCATATATGTTTCTTCGACTATATAGAAGCAATATATACAATGATTTCAACCGTCTACCTGATCCATTCATTGTTCTACAAGTCATAAATTACAAATAATTACCGATAAAGGATTAACCATTGGGGCTCATTGTTCACTTAAACTTGAAGAACAAAAAATTGGCGCATGGTAATGTTTGGATGCTTTGCATAAATGTTTCTTAGACTATATGGAAGCAATATATACAAAGATTTCAACCGTCTACGTGTTCCAATCATTGTTGTACTTGTCGAAAATTACAAATAATTTCCGATAAAGGATTAACCATTGGGGCTCATTGTTCACTTAAACTTGAAGAACAAAAAATTGGCGAATGGTACTGTTTGGATGCTTTGCATATATGTTTCTTAGACTATATAGAAGCAACATATACAATGATTTCAACCGTCTACCTGTTCTATTCATTGTTCTACTTGTAGAAAGTTACAAATAATTTCCGTTTCATGATTATCAATGGGGCACGTTGTTCACTTAAACTTGAAGAACAAAAAATTGGCGAAAGGTACTGTTTGGATGCTTTGCATATTTGTTTCTTAGATTATATAGAAGCAATATATACAAAGATTTCAACCGTCTACCTGTTCCATTCATTGTTCTACTTGTCGAAAATTACAAATAATTTCCGATAAAGCATTAACCATTGGGGCTCATTGTTAACTTAAACTTGAAGAACAAAAAATTGGCGAATGGTACTGTTTGGATGCTTTGCGTACATGTTTCTTAGACTATATGGAAGCTATATATTCAAAGATTTCAACCGTCTACGTGTTCCAATCGTTGTTCTACTTGTTGAAATTTACAAATAATTTCCTTTAAAGGATTAACAATGGGGCTCGTTGTTCCCTTAAACTGGAAGAACAAAAAATTGGCGAATGGTACTGTTTGGATGCTTTGAATATATGTTTCTTATATTATATAGAAGCAATATATACAAAGATTTCAACCGTCTACGTGTTCCAATCATTGTTCTACTTGTCGCAAGTTACAAATAATTTCCGTTAAAGTATTAACAATGGGACTCGTAGTTCACTTAAACTTGAAGATCAAATAATTGGCGAATTGTACTGTTTGGATGCATTGCGTACATGTTTCTTAGACTATATGGTAGCAATATATACAAAGATTTCAACCGTCTACCTTTTCCATTCATTGTTCTACTTGTCGAAAGTTACAAATAATTTCCGATAAAGGATTAACCATTGGGGCTCATTGTTCACTTAAACTTGAAGAACAATAAATTGGCGAATTGTACTGTTTGGATGCTTTGCATATATGTTTCTTAGACTATATAGACGCAATATATACAAAGATTTCAACCGTCTACCTGTTCCATTCATTGTTCTACTTGTCGAAATTTACAAATAATTTCCTTTAAAGGATTAACAATGGGGCTCGTTGTTCACTTAAACTTGAAGAACAATAAATTGGCGAATTGTACTGTTTGGATGCTTTGCATATATGTTTCTTAGACTATATAGACGCAATATATACAAGGATTTCAACCGTCTACCTGTTCCATTCGTTGTTCTACTTGTCGAAAATTACAAATAATTTCCGATAAAGGATTAACCATTGGGGCTCATTGTTCACTTAAACTTGAAGACCAAAAAATTGGCGAATGGTACTGTTTGGATGCTTTGCATATATGTTTCTTAGACTATATAGAAGCAATATATACATTGATTTCAACCGGCTACCTGTTCCATTCATTGTTCTACTTGTCGCAAGTTACAAATAATTTCCGTTAAAGTATTAACAATGGGGCTCGTAGTTCACTTAAACTTGAAGTTCAAATAATTGGCGAATTGTACTGTTTGGCTTCTTTGCATATATGTTTCTTAGACTATACGGAAGCAATATATACAAATATTTCAACCGTCTACCTGTTCCATTCATTGTTCTACTTGTCGAAAGTTACAAATAATTTCCGATAAAGGATTAACAATGGGGCTCATTGTTCACTTAACCTTGAAGAACAAAAAATTGGCGAATGGTACTGTTTGGATGCTTTACATATATGTTTCTTAGACTATACGGAAGCAATATATACAAATATTTCAACCGTCTACCTGTTCCATTCATTGTTCTACATGTCGAAAGTTACAAATAATTTCCGATTCATGATTATCAATGGGGCTCGTTGTTCACTTAAACTTGAAGAACAAAAAATTGGCGCATGGTACTGTTTGGATGCTTTGCACATATGTTTCTTAGACTATATAGAAGCAATATATACAAAGATTTCAACCGTCTACGTGTTCCAATCATTGTTCTACTTGTAGAAATTTACAATTAATTTCCGTTAAAGGATTAACAATGGGGCTCATTGTTCACTTAAACTTGAAGAACAAAAAATTGGCGAATGGTACTGTTTGGATGATTTGCATATATGTTTCTTAGACTATACGGAAGCAATATATACAAATATTTCAACCGTCTACCTGTTCCATTCATTGTTCTACTTGTCGAAAGTTACAAATAATTTCCGATAAAGGATTAACCATTGGGGCTCATTGTTCACTTAAACTTGAAGAACAAAAAATTGGCGAATTGTACTGTTTGGATGCTTTGCATATATGTTTCTTAGACTATATTAAAGCAATATATACAAAGATTTCAACCGTCTACCTGTTCCATTCATTGTGCTACTTGTCGAAAGTTACAAATAATTTCCAATAAAGGATTAACCATTGGGGCTCATTGTTCACTTAAACTTGAAGAACAAAAAATTGGCGAATTGTACTGTTTGGATGTTTTGCATATATGTTTCTTAGACTATATAGAAGCAATATATACAAAGATTTTAACCGTCTACCTGTTCCATTCATTGTTCTTCTTGTCGAAAGTTACAAATAATTTCCGTTAAAGGATTATCAATGGGGCTCGTTGTTCACTTAAACTTGAAGAACAAAAAATTGGCGCATGGTACTGTTTGGATGCTTTGCACATATGTTTCTTAGACTATATAGAAGCAATATATACAAAGATTTCAACCGTCTACGTGTTCCAATCATTGTTCTACTTGTAGAAATTTACAATTAATTTCCGTTAAAGGATTAACAATGGGGCTCATTGTTCACTTAAACTTGAAGAACAAAAAATTGGCGAATGGTACTGTTTGGATGATTTGCATATATGTTTCTTAGACTATACGGAAGCAATATATACAAATATTTCAACCGTCTACCTGTTCCATTCATTGTTCTACTTGTCGAAAGTTACAAATAATTTCCGATAAAGGATTAACCATTGGGGCTCATTGTTCACTTAAACTTGAAGAACAAAAAATTGGCGAATGGTACTGTTTGGATGCTTTGCATATATATTTGTTAGACTATATAGAATCAATATATAGAAAGATTTCACCCGTCTACCTGTTCCATTCATTGTTCTACTTGTCGAAAGTTACAAACAATTTCCGTTAAAGGACTAACAATGGGGCTCGTAGTTCACTTAAACTTGAAGAACAATAAATTGGCGAATTGTATTGTTTGGATGCTTTGCATAAATGTTTCTTAGACTATATGGAAGCAATATATACAAAGATTTCAACCGTCTACGTGTTCCAATCATTGTTGTACTTGTCGAAAATTACAAATAATTTCCGATAAAGGATTAACCATTGGGGCTCTTTGTTCACTTAAACTTGAAGAACAAAAAATTGGCGAATGGTACTGTTTGGACGCTATGCATATATGTTTCTTAGACTATATAGAAGCAATATATACAAAGATTTCAACCGTCTACCTGTTCCATTCATTGTGCTACTTGTCGAAAGTTACAAATAATTTCCGATAAAGGATTAACCATTGGGGCTCATTGTTCACTTAAACTTGAAGAACAAAAAATTGGCGAATTGTACTGTTTGGTTGTTTTGCGTATATGTTTCTTAGACTATTTAGAAGCAATATATAGAAAGATTTCACCCGTCTACCTGTACTATTCATTGTTCTACTTGTAGAAAGTTACAAATAATTTCCATTTCATGATTATCAATGGGGCTCGCTGTTCACTTAAACTTGAAGATCAAAAAATTGGCGAATTGTACTGTTTGGATGCTTTGCATATATGTTTCTTAGACTATATTAAAGCAATATATACAAAGATTTCAACCGTCTACCTGTTCCATTCATTGTGCTACTTGTCGAAAGTTACAAATAATTTCCAATAAAGGATTAACAATGGGTCTCATTGTTCACTTAAACTTGAAGAACAAAAAATTGGCGAATGGTACTGTTTGGATGCTTTGCGTACATGTTTCTTAGACTATATGGTAGCAATATATACAAAGATTTCAACCGTCTACGTGTTCCATTCATTGTTCTACTTGTCGAAAATTACAAATAATTTCCTTTAAAAGATTAACAATGGGGCTCGTTGTTCACTTAAACTTGAAGAACAATAAATTGGCGAATTGTATTGTTTGGATGCTTTGCATATATGTTTCTTAGACTATATAGACGCAATATATACAAGGATTTCAACCGTCTACCTGTTCCATTCATTGTTCTACTTGTCGAAAGTTACAAATAATTACCGATAAAGGATTAACCATTGGGGCTCATTGTTCACTTAAACTTGAAGAACAAAAAATTGGCGAATGGTAATGTTTGGATGCTTTGCATAAATGTTTCTTAGACTATATGGAAGCAATATATACAAAGATTTCAACCGTCTACGTGTTCCAATCATTGTTGTACTTGTCGAAAATTACAAATAATTTCCGATAAAGGATTAACCATTGGGGCTCATTGTTCACTTAAACTTGAAGAACAAAAAATTGGCGAATGGTACTGTTTGGATGCTTTGCATATATGTTTCTTAGACTATATAGAAGCAATATATACATTGATTTCAACCGTCTACCTGTTCCATTCATTGTTCTACTTGTCGCAAGTTACAAATAATTTCCGTTAAAGTATTAACAATGGGGTTCGTAGTTCACTTAAACTTGAAGATCAAATAATTGGCGAATTGTACTGTCTGGATGATTTGCAGATATGTTTCTTAGACTATATAGAAGCAATATATACTATGATCTCAACCGTCTACCTGTTCCATTCATTGTTCTACTTGTCGAAATTTACAAATAATTTCCTTTAAAGGATTAACAATGGGGCTCGTAGTTCACTTAAACTTGAAGAACAAAAAATTGGCGAATCGTACTGTTTGGATGCTTTGCGTATATGTTTCTTAGACTATTTAGAAGCAATATATAGAAAGATTTCACCCGTCTACCTGTACTATTCATTGTTCTACTTGTAGAAAGTTACAAATAATTTCCATTTCATGATTATCAATGGGGCTCGCTGTTCACTTAAACTTGAAGATCAAAAAATTGGCGATTGTTAGTGTTTAGATGCTTTGCATATAGGTTTCTTAGACTATATAGAAGCAATATATACAATGATTTCAACCGTCTACCTGATCCATTCATTGTTCTACTTGTAGAAAGTTACAAATAATTTCCGTTTCATGATTATCAATGGGGCACGTAGTTCACTTAAACTTGAAGTACAAAAAATTGGCAAATTGTACTGTTTGGATGCTTTGCATATATGTTTCTTAGACTATATGGAAGCAATATATACAAAGATTTCAACCGTCTGCGTGTTCCAATCATTGTTCTACTTGTAGAAAGTTACAATTAATTTCCGTTAAAGGATTAACAATGGGGCTCGTAGTTCACTTAAACTTGAAGAACAAAAAATTGGCGAATTGTACTGTTTGGATGCTTTGCATATATGTTTCGTAGGCTATATAGAAGCAATATATAGAAAGATTTCACCCGTCTACCTGTTCCATTCATTGTTCTACTTGTCGAAAGTTACAAATAATATCCGTTAAAGGATTAACAATGGGGCTCATTGTTCACTTAAACTTGAAGGTCAAAAAATTGGCGAATGTTACTGTTTAGATGCTTTGCATATAGGTTTCTTAGACTATATAGAAGCAATATATACAATTATTTCAACCGTCTACCTGTTCCATTCATTGTTCTATTTGTCGAAAGTTACAAATAATTTCCGTTAAGGGATTAACAATGGGGATCGTAGTTTACTTAAACTTGAAGAACAAAAAATTGGCGAATTGTACTGTTTGGATGCTTTGCATATATGTTTCTTCGACTATATAGAAGCAATATATACAATGATTTCAACCGTCTACCTGATCCATTCATTGTTCTACAAGTCATAAATTACAAATAATTACCGATAAAGGATTAACCATTGGGGCTCATTGTTCACTTAAACTTGAAGAACAAAAAATTGGCGCATGGTAATGTTTGGATGCTTTGCATAAATGTTTCTTAGACTATATGGAAGCAATATATACAAAGATTTCAACCGTCTACGTGTTCCAATCATTGTTGTACTTGTCGAAAATTACAAATAATTTCCGATAAAGGATTAACCATTGGGGCTCATTGTTCACTTAAACTTGAAGAACAAAAAATTGGCGAATGGTACTGTTTGGATGCTTTGCATATATGTTTCTTAGACTATATAGAAGCAACATATACAATGATTTCAACCGTCTACCTGTTCTATTCATTGTTCTACTTGTAGAAAGTTACAAATAATTTCCGTTTCATGATTATCAATGGGGCACGTTGTTCACTTAAACTTGAAGAACAAAAAATTGGCGAAAGGTACTGTTTGGATGCTTTGCATATTTGTTTCTTAGATTATATAGAAGCAATATATACAAAGATTTCAACCGTCTACCTGTTCCATTCATTGTTCTACTTGTCGAAAATTACAAATAATTTCCGATAAAGCATTAACCATTGGGGCTCATTGTTCACTTAAACTTGAAGAACAAAAAATTGGCGAATGGTACTGTTTGGATGATTTGCATATATGTTTCTTAGACTATACGGAAGCAATATATACAAATATTTCAACCGTCTACCTGTTCCATTCATTGTTCTACTTGTCGAAAGTTACAAATAATTTCCGATAAAGGATTAACCATTGGGGCTCATTGTTCACTTAAACTTGAAGAACAAAAAATTGGCGAATTGTACTGTTTGGATGCTTTGCATATATGTTTCTTAGACTATATTAAAGCAATATATACAAAGATTTCAACCGTCTACCTGTTCCATTCATTGTGCTACTTGTCGAAAGTTACAAATAATTTCCAATAAAGGATTAACCATTGGGGCTCATTGTTCACTTAAACTTGAAGAACAAAAAATTGGCGAATTGTACTGTTTGGATGTTTTGCATATATGTTTCTTAGACTATATAGAAGCAATATATACAAAGATTTTAACCGTCTACCTGTTCCATTCATTGTTCTTCTTGTCGAAAGTTACAAATAATTTCCGTTAAAGGATTATCAATGGGGCTCGTTGTTCACTTAAACTTGAAGAACAAAAAATTGGCGCATGGTACTGTTTGGATGCTTTGCACATATGTTTCTTAGACTATATAGAAGCAATATATACAAAGATTTCAACCGTCTACGTGTTCCAATCATTGTTCTACTTGTAGAAATTTACAATTAATTTCCGTTAAAGGATTAACAATGGGGCTCATTGTTCACTTAAACTTGAAGAACAAAAAATTGGCGAATGGTACTGTTTGGATGATTTGCATATATGTTTCTTAGACTATACGGAAGCAATATATACAAATATTTCAACCGTCTACCTGTTCCATTCATTGTTCTACTTGTCGAAAGTTACAAATAATTTCCGATAAAGGATTAACCATTGGGGCTCATTGTTCACTTAAACTTGAAGAACAAAAAATTGGCGAATGGTACTGTTTGGATGCTTTGCATATATATTTGTTAGACTATATAGAATCAATATATAGAAAGATTTCACCCGTCTACCTGTTCCATTCATTGTTCTACTTGTCGAAAGTTACAAACAATTTCCGTTAAAGGACTAACAATGGGGCTCGTAGTTCACTTAAACTTGAAGAACAATAAATTGGCGAATTGTATTGTTTGGATGCTTTGCATAAATGTTTCTTAGACTATATGGAAGCAATATATACAAAGATTTCAACCGTCTACGTGTTCCAATCATTGTTGTACTTGTCGAAAATTACAAATAATTTCCGATAAAGGATTAACCATTGGGGCTCTTTGTTCACTTAAACTTGAAGAACAAAAAATTGGCGAATGGTACTGTTTGGACGCTATGCATATATGTTTCTTAGACTATATAGAAGCAATATATACAAAGATTTCAACCGTCTACCTGTTCCATTCATTGTGCTACTTGTCGAAAGTTACAAATAATTTCCGATAAAGGATTAACCATTGGGGCTCATTGTTCACTTAAACTTGAAGAACAAAAAATTGGCGAATTGTACTGTTTGGTTGTTTTGCGTATATGTTTCTTAGACTATTTAGAAGCAATATATAGAAAGATTTCACCCGTCTACCTGTACTATTCATTGTTCTACTTGTAGAAAGTTACAAATAATTTCCATTTCATGATTATCAATGGGGCTCGCTGTTCACTTAAACTTGAAGATCAAAAAATTGGCGAATTGTACTGTTTGGATGCTTTGCATATATGTTTCTTAGACTATATTAAAGCAATATATACAAAGATTTCAACCGTCTACCTGTTCCATTCATTGTGCTACTTGTCGAAAGTTACAAATAATTTCCAATAAAGGATTAACCATTGGGGCTCATTGTTCACTTAAACTTGAAGAACAAAAAATTGGCGAATTGTACTGTTTGGATGTTTTGCATATATGTTTCTTAGACTATATAGAAGCAATATATACAAAGATTTTAACCGTCTACCTGTTCCATTCATTGTTCTTCTTGTCGAAAGTTACAAATAATTTCCGTTAAAGGATTATCAATGGGGCTCGTTGTTCACTTAAACTTGAAGAACAAAAAATTGGCGCATGGTACTGTTTGGATGCTTTGCACATATGTTTCTTAGACTATATAGAAGCAATATATACAAAGATTTCAACCGTCTACGTGTTCCAATCATTGTTCTACTTGTAGAAATTTACAATTAATTTCCGTTAAAGGATTAACAATGGGGCTCATTGTTCACTTAAACTTGAAGAACAAAAAATTGGCGAATGGTACTGTTTGGATGATTTGCATATATGTTTCTTAGACTATACGGAAGCAATATATACAAATATTTCAACCGTCTACCTGTTCCATTCATTGTTCTACTTGTCGAAAGTTACAAATAATTTCCGATAAAGGATTAACCATTGGGGCTCATTGTTCACTTAAACTTGAAGAACAAAAAATTGGCGAATGGTACTGTTTGGATGCTTTACATATATGTTTCTTAGACTATACGGAAGCAATATATACAAATATTTCAACCGTCTACCTGTTCCATTCATTGTTCTACATGTCGAAAGTTACAAATAATTTCCGATTCATGATTATCAATGGGGCTCGTTGTTCACTTAAACTTGAAGAACAAAAAATTGGCGCATGGTACTGTTTGGATGCTTTGCACATATGTTTCTTAGACTATATAGAAGCAATATATACAAAGATTTCAACCGTCTACGTGTTCCAATCATTGTTCTACTTGTAGAAATTTACAATTAATTTCCGTTAAAGGATTAACAATGGGGCTCATTGTTCACTTAAACTTGAAGAACAAAAAATTGGCGAATGGTACTGTTTGGATGATTTGCATATATGTTTCTTAGACTATACGGAAGCAATATATACAAATATTTCAACCGTCTACCTGTTCCATTCATTGTTCTACTTGTCGAAAGTTACAAATAATTTCCGATAAAGGATTAACCATTGGGGCTCATTGTTCACTTAAACTTGAAGAACAAAAAATTGGCGAATTGTACTGTTTGGATGCTTTGCATATATGTTTCTTAGACTATATTAAAGCAATATATACAAAGATTTCAACCGTCTACCTGTTCCATTCATTGTGCTACTTGTCGAAAGTTACAAATAATTTCCAATAAAGGATTAACCATTGGGGCTCATTGTTCACTTAAACTTGAAGAACAAAAAATTGGCGAATTGTACTGTTTGGATGTTTTGCATATATGTTTCTTAGACTATATAGAAGCAATATATACAAAGATTTTAACCGTCTACCTGTTCCATTCATTGTTCTTCTTGTCGAAAGTTACAAATAATTTCCGTTAAAGGATTATCAATGGGGCTCGTTGTTCACTTAAACTTGAAGAACAAAAAATTGGCGCATGGTACTGTTTGGATGCTTTGCACATATGTTTCTTAGACTATATAGAAGCAATATATACAAAGATTTCAACCGTCTACGTGTTCCAATCATTGTTCTACTTGTAGAAATTTACAATTAATTTCCGTTAAAGGATTAACAATGGGGCTCATTGTTCACTTAAACTTGAAGAACAAAAAATTGGCGAATGGTACTGTTTGGATGATTTGCATATATGTTTCTTAGACTATACGGAAGCAATATATACAAATATTTCAACCGTCTACCTGTTCCATTCATTGTTCTACTTGTCGAAAGTTACAAATAATTTCCGATAAAGGATTAACCATTGGGGCTCATTGTTCACTTAAACTTGAAGAACAAAAAATTGGCGAATGGTACTGTTTGGATGCTTTGCATATATATTTGTTAGACTATATAGAATCAATATATAGAAAGATTTCACCCGTCTACCTGTTCCATTCATTGTTCTACTTGTCGAAAGTTACAAACAATTTCCGTTAAAGGACTAACAATGGGGCTCGTAGTTCACTTAAACTTGAAGAACAATAAATTGGCGAATTGTATTGTTTGGATGCTTTGCATAAATGTTTCTTAGACTATATGGAAGCAATATATACAAAGATTTCAACCGTCTACGTGTTCCAATCATTGTTGTACTTGTCGAAAATTACAAATAATTTCCGATAAAGGATTAACCATTGGGGCTCTTTGTTCACTTAAACTTGAAGAACAAAAAATTGGCGAATGGTACTGTTTGGACGCTATGCATATATGTTTCTTAGACTATATAGAAGCAATATATACAAAGATTTCAACCGTCTACCTGTTCCATTCATTGTGCTACTTGTCGAAAGTTACAAATAATTTCCGATAAAGGATTAACCATTGGGGCTCATTGTTCACTTAAACTTGAAGAACAAAAAATTGGCGAATTGTACTGTTTGGTTGTTTTGCATATATGTTTCTTAGACTATATAGAAGCAATATATACAAAGATTTTAACCGTCTACCTGTTCCATTCATTGTTCTTCTTGTCGAAAGTTACAAATAATTTCCGTTAAAGGATTATCAATGGGGCTCGTTGTTCACTTAAACTTGAAGAACAAAAAATTGGCGAATGGTACTGTTTGGATGCTTTGCATATATATTTGTTAGACTATATAGAATCAATATATAGAAAGATTTCACCCGTCTACCTGTTCCATTCATTGTTCTACTTGTCGAAAGTTACAAACAATTTCCGTTAAAGGACTAACAATGGGGCTCGTAGTTCACTTAAACTTGAAGAACAAAAAATTGGCGAATGGTACTGTTTGGATGCTTTGCACATATGTTTCTTAGACTATATAGAAGCAATATATACAAAGATTTTAACCGTCTACCTGTTCCATTCATTGTTCTTCTTGTCGAAAGTTACAAACAATTTCCGTTAAAGGACTAACAATGGGGCTCGTAGTTCACTTAAACTTGAAGAACAAAAAATTGGCGAATGGTACTGTTTAGATGCTTTGCGTATATGTTTCTTAGACTATATAGAAGCAATGTATACAATGATTTCAACAGTCTACCTGTTCCATTCATTGTTCTACTTGCTGAAATTTACAAATAATTTCCTTTAAAGGATTAGCAATGGGGCTCGTAGTTCACTTAAACTTGAAGAACAAAAAATTGGCGAATGGTACTGTTTGGATGCTTTGCATATATGTTTCTTAGACTATATAGACGCAATATATACAAAGATTTCAACCGTCTACCTGTTCCATTCATTGTTCTACTTGTCGAAATTTACAAATAATTTCCTTTAAAGGATTAACAATGGGTCTCGTTGTTTACTTAAACTTGAAGAACAAAAAATTGTCGAAAGGTACTGTTTGGATGCTTTGCATATATGATTCTTAGATTATATAGAAGCAATATATACAAAGATTTCAACCGGCTACCTGTTCCATTCATTGTTCTACTTGTCGCAAGTTACAAATAATTACCGATAAAGGATTAACCATTGGGGCTCATTGTTCACTTAAACTTGAAGAACAAAAAATTGGCGAATGGTACTGTTTGGATGCTTTGCATATATGTTTCTTAGACTATATAGAAGCAATATATACATTGATTTCAACCGGCTACCTGTTCCATTCATTGTTCTACTTGTCGCAAGTTACAAATAATTACCGATAAAGGATTAACCATTGGGGCTCATTGTTCACTTAAACTTGAAGAACAAAAAATTGGCGAATGGTAATGTTTGGATGCTTTGCATAAATGTTTCTTAGACTATATGGAAGCAATATATACAAAGATTTCAACCGTCTACGTGTTCCAATCATTGTTGTACTTGTCGAAAATTACAAATAATTTCCGATAAAGGATTAACCATTGGGGCTCATTGTTCACTTAAACTTGAAGAACAAAAAATTGGCGAATGGTACTGTTTGGATGCTTTGCATATATGTTTCTTAGACTATATAGAAGCAATATATACATTGATTTCAACCGTCTACCTGTTCCATTCATTGTTCTACTTGTCGCAAGTTACAAATAATTTCCGTTAAAGTATTAACAATGGGGTTCGTAGTTCACTTAAACTTGAAGATCAAATAATTGGCGAATGGTACTGTTTGGATGCTTTGCATATATGTTTCTTAGACTATATAGACGCAATATATACAAAGATTTCAACCGTCTACCTGTTCCATTCATTGTTCTACTTGTCGAAATTTACAAATAATTTCCTTTAAAAGATTAACAATGGGGCTCGTTGTTCACTTAAACTTGAAGAACAATAAATTGGCGAATTGTATTGTTTGGATGCTTTGCATATATGTTTCTTAGACTATATAGACGCAATATATACAAGGATTTCAACCGTCTACCTGTTCCATTCATTGTTCTACTTGTCGAAAGTTACAAATAATTACCGATAAAGGATTAACCATTGGGGCTCATTGTTCACTTAAACTTGAAGAACAAAAAATTGGCGAATGGTAATGTTTGGATGCTTTGCATAAATGTTTCTTAGACTATATGGAAGCAATATATACAAAGATTTCAACCGTCTACGTGTTCCAATCATTGTTGTACTTGTCGAAAATTACAAATAATTTCCGATAAAGGATTAACCATTGGGGCTCATTGTTCACTTAAACTTGAAGAACAAAAAATTGGCGAATGGTACTGTTTGGACGCTATGCATATATGTTTCTTAGACTATATAGAAGCAATATATACAAAGATTTCAACCGTCTACCTGTTCCATTCATTGTGCTACTTGTCGAAAGTTACAAATAATTTCCGATAAAGGATTAACCATTGGGGCTCATTGTTCACTTAAACTTGAAGAACAAAAAATTGGCGAATTGTACTGTTTGGATGTTTTGCATATATGTTTCTTAGACTATATAGAAGCAATATATACAAAGATTTTAACCGTCTACCTGTTCCATTCATTGTTCTTCTTGTCGAAAGTTACAAATAATTTCCGTTAAAGGATTATCAATGGGGCTCGTTGTTCACTTAAACTTGAAGAACAAAAAATTGGCGAATGGTACTGGTTGGATGCTTTGCATATATATTTGTTAGACTATATAGAATCAATATATAGAAAGATTTCACCCGTCTACCTGTTCCGTTCATTGTTCTACTTGTCGAAAGTTACAAATAATTTCCGATAAAGGATTAACAATGGGGATCATTGTTCACTTAAACTTGAAGATCAAAAAATTGGCGCATGGTACTGTTTGGATGCTTTGCACATATGTTTCTTAGACTATATAGAAGCAATATATACAAAGATTTCAACCGTCTACCTGTTCCATTCATTGTTCTACTTGTCGAAAGTTACAAATAATTTCCGATAAAGGATTAACAATGGGGCTCGTAGTTCACTTAAACTTGAAGAACAAAAAATTGGCGAATCGTACTGTTTGGATGCTTTGCGTATATGTTTCTTAGACTATTTAGAAGCAATATATAGAAAGATTTCACCCGTCTACCTGTACTATTCATTGTTCTACTTGTAGAAAGTTACAAATAATTTCCATTTCATGATTATCAATGGGGCTCGCTGTTCACTTAAACTTGAAGATCAAAAAATTGGCGATTGTTACTGTTTAGATGCTTTGCATATAGGTTTCTTAGACTATATAGAAGCAACATATACAATGATTTCAACCGTCTACCTGTTCTATTCATTGTTCTACTTGTAGAAAGTTACAAATAATTTCCGTTTCATGATTATCAATGGGGCACGTTGTTCACTTAAACTTGAAGAACAAAAAATTGGCGAAAGGTACTGTTTGGATGCTTTGCATATTTGTTTCTTAGATTATATAGAAGCAATATATACAAAGATTTCAACCGTCTACCTGTTCCATTCATTGTTCTACTTGTCGAAAGTTACAAATAATTTCCGATAAAGGATTAACAATGGGGCTCGTTGTTCACTTAAACTTGAAGAACAATAAATTGGCGAATTGTACTGTTTGGATGCTTGGCATATATGTTTCTTAGACTATATAGACGCAATATATACAAGGATTTCAACCGTCTACCTGTTCCATTCATTGTTCTACTTGTCGAAAGTTACAAATAATTACCGATAAAGGATTAACCATTGGGGCTCATTGTTCACTTAAACTTGAAGAACAAAAAATTGGCGAATTGTACTGTTTGGATGCTTTGCATATATGTTTCTTAGACTATATAGACCCAATATATACAAGGATTTCAACCGTCTACGTGTTCCAATCATTGTTCTACTTGTCGAAATTTACAAATAATTTCTGATAAAGGATTAACAATGGGTCTCATTGTTCACTTAAACTTGAAGAACAAAAAATTGGCGAATGGTACTGTTTGGATGCTTTGCGTACATGTTTCTTAGACTATATGGTAGCAATATATACAAAGATTTCAACCGTCTACGTGTTCCAATCATTGTTCTACTTGTCGAAATTTACAAATAATTTCCTTTAAAGGATTAACAATGGGGCTCGTTGTTCACTTAAACTTGAAGAACAATAAATTGGCGAATTGTACTGTTTGGATACTTTGCATATATGTTTCTTAGTCTATATAGAAGCAATATATAGAAAGATTTCAACCGTCTACCTTTTCCATTCATTGTTCTACTTGTCGAAAGTTACAAATAATTTCCGATAAAGGATTAACAATGGGGCTCGTTGTTCACTTAAACTTGAAGAACAATAAATTGGCGAATTGTACTGTTTGGATGCTTGGCATATATGTTTCTTAGACTATATAGACGCAATATATACAAGGATTTCAACCGTCTACCTGTTCCATTCATTGTTCTACTTGTCGAAAGTTACAAATAATTACCGATAAAGGATTAACCATTGGGGCTCATTGTTCACTTAAACTTGAAGTACAAAAAATTGGCGAATTGTACTGTTTGGATGCTTTGCATATATGTTTCTTAGACTATACAGAAGCAATATATACAATGATTTCAACAGTCTACCTGTTCCATTCATTGTTCTACTTGTCGAAATTTACAAATAATTTCCTTTAAAGGATTAACAATGGGGCTCGATGTTCACTTAAACTTGAAGAACAATAAATTGGCGAATTGTACTGTTTGGATGCTTTGCATATATGTTTCTTAGACTATATAGACGCAATATATACAAGGATTTCAACCGTCTACGTGTTCCAATCATTGTTCTACTTGTCGAAATTTACAAATAATTTCTGATAAAGGATTAACAATGGGTCTCATTGTTCACTTAAACTTGAAGAACAAAAAATTGGCGAATGGTACTGTTTGGATGCTTTGCGTACATGTTTCTTAGACTATATGGTAGCAATATATACAAAGATTTCAACCGTCTACGTGTTCCAATCATTGTTCTACTTGTCGAAATTTACAAATAATTTCCTTTAAAGGATTAACAATGGGGCTCGTTGTTCACTTAAACTTGAAGAACAATAAATTGGCGAGTTGTTCTGTTTGGATGCTTTGCATATATGTTTCTTAGTCTATATAGAAGCAATATATACAAAGATTTCAACCGTCTACCTTTTCCATTCATTGTTCTACTTGTCGAAAGTTACAAATAATTTCCGATAAAGGATTAACCATTGGGGCTCATTGTTCACTTAAACTTGAAGAACAATAAATTGGCGAATTATACTGTTTGGATGCTTTGCATATATGTTTCTTAGACTATATAGACGCAATATATACAAAGATTTCAACCGTCTACCTGTTCCATTCATTGTTCTACTTGTCGAAATTTACAAATAATTTCCTTTAAAGGATTAACAATGGGGCTCGTTGTTCACTTAAACTTGAAGAACAATAAATTGGCGAATTGTACTGTTTGGATGCTTTGCATATATGTTTCTTAGACTATATAGACGCAATATATACAAGGATTTCAACCGTCTACCTGTTCCATTCATTGTTCTACTTGTCGAAAATTACAAATAATTTCCGATAAAGGATTAACCATTGGGGCTCATTGTTCACTTAAACTTGAAGACCAAAAAATTGGCGAATGGTACTGTTTGGATGCTTTGCATATATGTTTCTTAGACTATATAGAAGCAATATATACATTGATTTCAACCGGCTACCTGTTCCATTCATTGTTCTACTTGTCGCAAGTTACAAATAATTTCCGTTAAAGTATTAACAATGGGGCTCGTAGTTCACTTAAACTTGAAGTTCAAATAATTGGCGAATTGTACTGTTTGGATTCTTTGCATATATGTTTCTTATACTATACGGAAGCAATATATACAAATATTTCAACCGTCTACCTGTTCCATTCATTGTTCTACTTGTCGAAAGTTACAAATAATTTCCGATAAAAGATTAACAATGGGGCTCATTGTTCACTTAACCTTGAAGAACAAAAAATTGGCGAATGGTACTGTTTGGATGCTTTACATATATGTTTCTTAGACTATACGGAAGCAATATATACAAATATTTCAACCGTCTACCTGTTCCATTCATTGTTCTACATGTCGAAAGTTACAAATAATTTCCGATTCATGATTATCAATGGGGCTCGTTGTTCACTTAAACTTGAAGAACAAAAAATTGGCGCATGGTACTGTTTGGATGCTTTGCACATATGTTTCTTAGACTATATAGAAGCAATATATACAAAGATTTCAACCGTCTACCTGTTCCATTCATTGTGCTACTTGTCGAAAGTTACAAATAATTTCCAATAAAGGATTAACCATTGGGGCTCATTGTTCACTTAAACTTGAAGAACAAAAAATTGGCGAATTGTACTGTTTGGATGTTTTGCATATATGTTTCTTAGACTATATAGAAGCAATATATACAAAGATTTTAACCGTCTACCTGTTCCATTCATTGTTCTTCTTGTCGAAAGTTACAAATAATTTCCGTTAAAGGATTATCAATGGGGCTCGTTGTTCACTTAAACTTGAAGAACAAAAAATTGGCGAATGGTACTGTTTGGATGCTTTGCATATATATTTGTTAGACTATATAGAATCAATATATAGAAAGATTTCACCTGTCTACCTGTTCCATTCATTGTTCTACTTGTCGAAAGTTACAAACAATTTCCGTTAAAGGACTAACAATGGGGCTCGTAGTTCACTTAAACTTGAAGAACAAAAAATTGGCGAATGGTACTGTTTAGATGCTTTGCGTATATGTTTCTTAGACTATATAGAAGCAATATATACAATGATTTCAACAGTCTACCTGTTCCATTCATTGTTCTACTTGCTGAAATTTACAAATAATTTCCTTTAAAGGATTAGCAATGGGGCTCGTAGTTCACTTAAACTTGAAGAACAAAAAATTGGCGAATGGTACTGTTTGGATGCTTTGCATATATGTTTCTTAGACTATATAGACGCAATATATACAAAGATTTCAACCGTCTACCTGTTCCATTCATTGTTCTACTTGTCGAAATTTACAAATAATTTCCTTTAAAGGATTAACAATGGGTCTCGTTGTTTACTTAAACTTGAAGAACAAAAAATTGGCGAAAGGTACTGTTTGGATGCTTTGCATATATGATTCTTAGATTATATAGAAGCAATATATACAAAGATTTCAACCGTCTACCTGTTCCATTCATTGTTCTACTTGTCGAAAATTACAAATAATTTCCGATAAAGGATTAACCATTGGGGCTCATTGTTCACTTAAACTTGAAGACCAAAAAATTGGCGAATGGTACTGTTTGGATGCTTTGCATATATGTTTCTTAGACTATATAGAAGCAATATATACATTGATTTCAACCGGCTACCTGTTCCATTCATTGTTCTACTTGTCGCAAGTTACAAATAATTACCGATAAAGGATTAACCATTGGGGCTCATTGTTCACTTAAACTTGAAGAACAAAAAATTGGCGAATGGTAATGTTTGGATGCTTTGCATAAATGTTTCTTAGACTATATGGAAGCAATATATACAAATATTTCAAACGTCTACCTGTTCCATTCATTGTTCTACTTGTCGAAAATTACAAATAATTTCCGATAAAGGATTAACCATTGGGGCTCATTGTTCACTTAAACTTGAAGAACAAAAAATTGGCGAATGGTACTGTTTGGATGCTTTGCATATATGTTTCTTAGACTATATAGAAGCAATATATACATTGATTTCAACCGTCTACCTGTTCCATTCATTGTTCTACTTGTCGCAAGTTACAAATAATTTCCGTTAAAGTATTAACAATGGGGTTCGTAGTTCACTTAAACTTGAAGATCAAATAATTGGCGAATTGTACTGTTTGGATGATTTGCAGATATGTTTCTTAGACTATATAGAAGCAATATATACAATGATCTCAACCGTCTACCTGTTCCATTCATTGTTCTACTTGTCGAAAGTTACAAATAATTTCCGTTAAGGGATTAACAATGAGGATCGTAGTTTACTTAAACTTGAAGAACAAGAAATTGGCGAATTGTACTGTTTGGATGCTTTGAATATATGTTTCTTAGACTATATAGACGCAATATATACAAGGATTTCAACCGTCTACCTGTTCCATTCATTGTTCTACTTGTCGAAAGTTACAAATAATTACCGATAAAGGATTAACCATTGGGGCTCATTGTTCACTTAAACCTGAAGAACAAAAAATTGGCGAATTGTACTGTTTGGATGCTTTGCATATATGTTTCTTAGACTATATAGAAGCAATATATACAAAGATTTCAACCGTCTACCTGTTCCATTCATTGTTCTACTTGTCGAAAGTTACAAATAATTACCGATAAAGGAATAACCATTGGGGCTCGTAGTTCACTTAAACTTGAAGAACAAAAAATTGGCGAATGGTACTGTTTGGATGCTTTGCACATATGTTTCTTAGACTATATAGAAGCAATATATACAAAGATTTTAACCGTCTACATATTCCATTCATTGTTCTTCTTGCCGAAAGTTACAAACAATTTCCGTTAAAGGACTAACAATGGGGCTCGTAGTTCACTTAAACTTGAAGAACAAAAAATTGGCGAATGGTACTGTTTAGATGCTTTGCGTATATGTTTCTTAGACTATATAGAAGCAATATATACAATGATTTCAACAGTCTACCTGTTCCATTCATTGTTCTACTTGCTGAAATTTTCAAATAATTTCCTTTAAAGGATTACCAATTGGGCTCGTAGTTCACTTAAACTTGAAGAACAAAAAATTGGCGAATTGTACTGTTTGGATGCTTTGAATATATGTTTCTTAGATTATTTAGAAGCAATATATAGAAAGATTTCACCCGTCTACCTGTACTATTCATTGTTCTACTTGTAGAAAGATACAAATAATTTCCATTTCATGATTATCAATGGGGCTCGCTGTTCACTTCAACTTGAAGGTCAAAAAATTAGAGATTGTTACTGTTTAGATGCTTTGCATATAGGTTTCTTAGACTCTATAGAAGCAACATATACAATGATTTCAACCGTCTACCTGTTCCATTCATTGTTCTACTTGTCGAAATTTACAAATAATTTCCTTTAAAGGATTAACAATGGGGCTCGTAGTTCACTTAAACTTGAAGACCAAAAAATTGGCGAATGGTACTGTTTGGATGCTTTGCGTACATGTTTCTTAGACTATATGGAAGCAATATATATAAAGATTTCAACCGTCTAAGTGTTCCAATCATTGTTCTACTTGTCGAAATTTACAAATAATTTCCTTTAAAGTATTAACAATGGGGCTCGTAGTTCACTTAAACTAGAAGATCAAATAATTGGCGAATTGTACTGTTTGGATTCTTTGCATATATGTTTCTTAGACTATACAGAAGCAATATATACAATGATTTCAACAGTCTACCTGTTCCATTCATTGTTCTACTTGTCGAAATTTACAAATAATTTCCTTTAAAGGATTAACAATGGGTCTCGTTGTTTACTTAAACTTGAAGAACAAAAAATTGGCGAAAGGTACTGTTTGGATGCTTTGCATATATGATTCTTAGATTATATAGAAGCAATATATACAAAGATTTCAACCGTCTACCTGTTCCATTCATTGTTCTACTTGTCGAAAATTACAAATAATTTCCGATAAAGGATTAACCATTGGGGCTCATTGTTCACTTAAACTTGAAGACCAAAAAATTGGCGAATGGTACTGTTTGGATGCTTTGCATATATGTTTCTTAGACTATATAGAAGCAATATATACATTGATTTCAACCGTCTACCTGTTCCATTCATTGTTCTACTTGTCGCAAGTTACAAATAATTTCCGTTAAAGTATTAACAATGAGGCTCGTAGTTCACTTAAACTTGAAGATCAAATAATTGGCGAATTGTACTGTTTGGATGATTTGCAGATATGTTTCTTAGACTATATAGAAGCAATATATACAATGATCTCAACCGTCTACCTGTTCCATTCATTGTTCTACTTGTCGAAAGTTACAAATAATTTCCGTTAAGGGATTAACAATTGGGATCGTAGTTTACTTAAACTTGAAGAACAAGAAATTGGCGAATTGTACTGTTTGGATGCTTTGCATACATGTTTCTTAGACTATATAGAAGCAATATATACAATGATTTCAACCGTCTACCTATTTCATTCATTGTTCTACTTGCCGAAATTTACAAATAATTTCCTTTAAAGGATTAACAATGGGGCTCGTAGTTCACTTAAACTTGAAGAACAAAAAATTGGCGAATGGTACTGTTTGGATGCTTTGAATATATGTTTCTTAGATTATATAGAAGCAATATATACAAAGATTTCAACCGTCTACCTGTTCCATTCATTGTTCTACTTGTCGAAAATTACAAGTAATTTCCGATAAAGGATTAACCATTGGGGCTCATTGTTTACTTAAACTTGAAGAGCAAAAAATTGGCGAATTGTACTGTTTGGATGCTTTGCATATTTGTTTCTTAGCCTATTTAGAAGCAATATATAGAAAGATTTCACCCGTCTACCTGTACTATTCATTGTTCTACTTGTAGAAAGTTACAAATAATTTCCATTTCATGATTATCAATTGGGCTCATTGTTCACTTAAACTTGAAGACCAAAAAATTGGCGAATGGTACTGTTTGGATGCTTTGCATATATGTTTCTTAGACTATATAGAAGCAATATATACATTGATTTCAACCGTCTACCTGTTCCATTCATTGTTCTACTTGTCGCAAGTTACAAATAATTTCCGTTAAAGTATTAACAATGAGGCTCGTAGTTCACTTAAACTTGAAGATCAAATAATTGGCGAATTGTACTGTTTGGATGATTTGCAGATATGTTTCTTAGACTATATAGAAGCAATATATACAATGATCTCAACCGTCTACCTGTTCCATTCATTGTTCTACTTGTCGAAAGTTACAAATAATTTCCGTTAAGGGATTAACAATTGGGATCGTAGTTTACTTAAACTTGAAGAACAAAAAATTGGCGAATGGTACTGTTTGGATGCTTTGCACATATGTTTCTTAGACTATATAGAAGCAATATATACAAAGATTTTAACCGTCTACCTGTTCCATTCATTGTTCTTCTTGTCGAAAGTTACAAACAATTTCCGTTAAAGGACTAACAATGGGGCTCGTAGTTCACTTAAACTTGAAGAACAAAAAATTGGCGAATGGTACTGTTTAGATGCTTTGCATATATGTTTCTTAGATTATATAGAAGCAATATATACAAAGATTTCAACCGTCTACCTGTTCCATTCATTGTTCTACTTGTCGAAAATTACAAATAATTTCCGATAAAGGATTAACCATTGGGGCTCATTGTTAACTTAAACTTGAAGAACAAAAAATTGGCGAATGGTACTGTTTGGATGCTTTGCGTACATGTTTCTTAGACTATATGGAAGCTATATATACAAAGATTTCAACCGTCTACGTGTTCCAATCGTTGTTCTACTTGTCGAAATTTACAAATAATTTCCGTTTCATGATTATCAATGGGGCACGTTGTTCACTTAAACTTGAAGAACAAAAAATTGGCGAAAGGTACTGTTTGGATGCTTTGCATATTTGTTTCTTAGATTATATAGAAGCAATATATACAAAGATTTCAACCGTCTACCTGTTCCATTCATTGTTCTACTTGTCGAAAATTACAAATAATTTCCGATAAAGGATTAACCATTGGGGCTCATTGTTAACTTAAACTTGAAGAACAAAAAATTGGCGAATGGTACTGTTTGGATGCTTTGCGTACATGTTTCTTAGACTATATGGAAGCTATATATACAAAGATTTCAACCGTCTACCTGTTCTATTCATTGTTCTACTTGTAGAAAGTTACAAATAATTTCCGTTTCATGATTATCAATGGGGCACGTTGTTCACTTAAACTTGAAGAACAAAAAATTGGCGAAAGGTACTGTTTGGATGCTTTGCATATTTGTTTCTTAGATTATATAGAAGCAATATATACAAATATTTCAAACGTCTACCTGTTCCATTCATTGTTCTACTTGTCGAAAATTACAAATAATTTCCGATAAAGGATTAACCATTGGGGCTCATTGTTAACTTAAACTTGAAGAACAAAAAATTGGCGAATGGTACTGTTTGGATGCTTTGCGTACATGTTTCTTAGACTATATAGAAGCAACATATACAAAGATTTCAAACGTCTACCTGTTCTATTCATTGTTCTACTTGTCGAAAATTAGAAATAATTTCCGATAAAGGATTAACCATTGGGTCTCATTGTTCACTTAAACTTGAAGAACAAAAAATTGGCGAATGGTACTGTTTGGATGCTTTGCGTACATGTTTCTTAGACTATATGGTAGCAATATATACAAAGATTTCAACCGTCTACGTGTTCCAATCATTGTTCTACTTGTCGAAAATTACAAGTAATTTCCGATAAAGGATTAACCATTGGGGCTCATAGTTTACTTAAACTTGAAGAGCAAAAATTTTGCGAATTGTACTGTTTGGATGCTTTGCATATTTGTTTCTTGGACTATTTAGAAGCAATATATAGAAAGATTTCACCCGTCTACCTGTACTATTCATTGTTCTACTTGTAGAAAGTTACAAATAATTTCCATTTCATGATTATCAATTGGGCTCGCTGTTCACTTAAACTTGAAGATCCAAAAATTGGCGATTGTTACTGTTTAGATGCTTTGGATATATGTTTCTTAGATTATATAGAAGCAATATATACAAAGATTTCAACCGTCTACCTGTTCCATTCATTGTTCTACTTGTCGAAAGTTACAAATAATTTCCGATAAAGGATTAACCACTGGGGCTCATTGTTCACTTAAACTTGAAGAACAATAAATTGGCGAATTGTACTGTTTGGATGCTTTGCATATATGTTTCTTAGACTATATGGACGCAATATATACAAAGATTTCAACCGTCTACCTGTTCCATTCATTGTTCTACTTGTCGAAATTTACAAATAATTTCCTTTAAAGGATTAACAATGGGGCTCGTTGTTCACTTAAACTTGAAGAACAATAAATTGGCGAATTGTACTGTTTGGATGCTTTGCATATATGTTTCTTAGACTATATAGACGCAATATATACAAGGATTTCAACCGTCTACCTGTTCCATTCATTGTTCTACTTGTCGAAAGTTACAAATAATTACCGATAAAGGATTAACCATTGGGGCTCATTGTTCACTTAAACCTGAAGAACAAAAAATTGGCGAATGGTACTGTTTGGATGCATTGCGTACATGTTTCTTAGACTATATGGTAGCAATATATACAAAAATTTCAACCGTCTACGTGTTCCAATCATTGTTCTACTTGTCGAAATTTACAAATAATTTCTGATAAAGGATTAACAATGGGTCTCATTGTTCACTTAAACTTGAAGAACAAAAAATTGGCGAATGGTACTGTTTGGATCCTTTGCGTACATGTTTCTTAGACTATATGGAAGCAATATATACAAAGATTTCAACCGTCTACCTGTTCCATTCATTGTTCTACTTGTCGAAATTTACAAATAATTTCCTTTAAAGGATTAACAATGGGGCTCGTAGTTCACTTAAACTTGAAGAACAAAAAATTGGCGAATTGTATTGTTTGGATGCTTTGCATATATGTTTCTTAGACTATTTAGAAGCAATATGTACAAAGATTTCAACCGTCTACCTGTTCCATTCATTGTTCTACTTGTCGAAACTTACAAATAATTTCCGATAAAGGATTAACCATTGGGGCTCGTAGTTCACTTAAACTTGAAGAACAAAAAATTGGCGAATTGTATTGTTTGGATGCTTTGCATATATGTTTCTTAGACTATTTAGAAGCAATATGTACAAAGATTTCAACCGTCTACCTGATCCATTCATTGTTCTACTTGTCGAAATTTACAAATAATTTCCGATAAAGGATCAACAATGGGGCTCATTGTTCACTTAAACATGAAGAACAAAAAATTGGCGAATGGTACTGTTTGGATGCTTTGCATATATGTTTCTTAGACTATATGGAAGCAATATATACAATAATTTCAACCGTCTACCTGATCCATTCATTGTTCTACTTGTCGAAATTTACAAATAATTTCCTTTAAAGGATTAACAATGGGGCTCGTAGTTCACTTAAACATGAAGAACAAAAAAATGGCGAATGGTACTGTTTGAATGCTTTGCATATATGTTTCTTAGACTATATGGAAGCAATATATACAATGATTTCAACCGTCTACCTGTTCCATTCATTGTTCTACTTGTCGAAATTTACAAATAATTTCCGATAAAGGATTAACCATTGGGGCTCGTAGTTCACTTAAACTTGAAGAGCAAAAAATTGGCGAATTGTACTGTTTGGACGCTATGCATATATGTTTCTTAGACTATATAGCAGCAATATATACAATGATTTCAACCGTCTACCTGATCCATTCATTGTTCTACTTGTCGAAATTTACAAATAATTTCCTTTAAAGGATTAACAATGGGGCTCGTAGTTCACTTAAACTTGAAGATCAAATAATTGGCGAATTGTACTGTTTGGATGCTT
This sequence comes from Cerceris ruficornis, assembly GCA_963989415.1. Classification (NCBI taxonomy): domain Eukaryota; kingdom Metazoa; phylum Arthropoda; class Insecta; order Hymenoptera; family Crabronidae; genus Cerceris; species Cerceris ruficornis. The sequence goes on from CAXDIW010000035.1 coordinate 837,030, forward strand.
TGCATATATGTTTCTTGGATTATATAGAAGCAATATGTACAAAGATTTCAACCGTCTACCTGTTCCATTCATTGTTCTACTTGTCAAAAATTACAAATAATTTCCGATAAAGGATTAACCATTGAGGCTCGTAGTTCACTTAAACTTGAAGAGCAAAAAATTGGCGAATTGTACTGTTTGGACGCTATGCATATATGTTTCTTGGATTATATAGAAGCAATATGTACAAAGATTTCAACCGTCTACCTGTTCCATTCATTGTTCTACTTGTCGAAACTTACAAATAATTTCCGATAAAGGATTAACCATTGGGGCTCGTAGTTCACTTAAACTTGAAGAGCAAAAAATTGGCGAATTGTACTGTTTCGACGCTATGCATATATGTTTCTTAGACTATATAGCAGCAATATATACAATGATTTCAACAGTCTACCTGTTCCATTCATTGTTCTACTTGGCGAAATTTACAAATAATTTCCTTTAAAGGATTAACAATGGGGCTCGTAGTTCACTTAAACTTGAAGAACAAAAAATTGGCGAATGGTACTGTTTCGATGCTTTGAATATATGTTTCTTAGATTATATAGAAGCAATATATACAAAGATTTCAACCGTCTACCTGTTCCATTCATTGTTCTACTTGTCGAAAATTACAAATAATTTCCGATAAAGGATGAACCATTGGGGCTCATCGTTCACTTAAACTTGAAGAACAAAAAATTGGCGAATGGTACTGTTTGGATGCTTTGTATATATGTTTCTTAGATTATATAGAAGCAATATATACAAAGATTTCAACCGTCTACCTATTCCATTCATTGTTCTACTTGCCGAAATTTACAAATAATTTCCTTTAAAGGATTAACAATGGGGCTCGTAGTTCACTTAAACTTGAAGATCAAAAAATTGGCGAATGTTACTGTTTAGATGCTTTGCATATATGTTTCTTAGACTATATGGAACCAATATATTAAAAGATTTCACCCGTCTACCTGTACTATTCATTGTTCTACTTGTAGAAAGTTACAAATAATTTCCATTTTATGATTATAAATGGGGCTCGTTGTTCACTTAAACTTGAAGATCAAAAAATTGGCGAATGTTACTGTTTAGATGCTTTGCATATAGGTTTCTTAGACCATATAGAAGCAACATATACAAAGATTTCTACCGTCTACCCGTTCTATTCATTGTTCTACTTGTAGAAACTTACAAATAATTTCCGTTTCATGATTATCAATGGGGCTCGTAGTTCACTTAAACTTGAAGAACAAAAAATTGGCGAATTGTACTGTTTGGATGCTTTGCATATATATTTCTTAGACTATATAGAATCAGCATATACACAGATTTCAACCGTCTACCTGTTCCATTCATTGTTCTACTTGTCGAAATTTACAAATAATTTCCTTTAAAGGATTAACAATGGGGCTCATAGTTCACTTAAACTTGAAGAATAACAAATTGGCGAATTGTACTGTTTGGATTCTTTGCATATATGTTTCTTAGACTATATAGAAGCAACATATACAAAGATTTCTACCGTCTACACGTTCTATTCATTGTTCTACTTGTAGAAACTTACAAATAATTTCCGTTTCATGATTATCAATGGGGCTCGTAGTTCACTTAAACTTGAAGAACAAAAAATTGGCGAATTGTACTGTTTGGATTCTTTGCATATATGTTTCTTAGACTATATAGAAGCATTATTTAGAAAGATTTCACCCGTGTACCTGTACTATTCATTGTTCTACTTGCAGAAAGTTACAAATAATTTCCATTTCATTATTATCAATGGGGCTCGTTGTTCACTTAAACTTGAAGAATAACAAATTGGCGAATTGTACTGTTTGGATTCTTTGCATATATGTTTCTTAGACTATATGGAAGCAATATATAGAAAGATTTCACCCGTCTACCTGTACTATTCATTGTTCTACTTGTCGAAATTTACAAATAATTTCCTTTAAAGGAGTAACAATGGGGCTCGTAGTTCACTTAAACTTGAAGAACAAAAAATTGGCGAATGGTACTGTTTGGATGCTTTGCATATATGTTTCTTAGACTATATAGAAGCACTATATACATTGATTTCAACCGTCTACCTGTTCCATTCATTGTTCTACTTGTCGAAATTTACAAATAATTTCCTTTAAAGGAGTAACAATGGGGCTCATTGTTCACTTAAACTTGAAGAACAAAAAATTGGCGAATGGTACTGTTTGGATGCTTTGCATATATGTTTCTTAGACTATATAGAAGCAATATATACATTGATTTCAACCGTCTACCTGTTCCATTCATTGTTCTACTTGTCGAAATTTACAAATAATTTCCTTTAAAGGAGTAACAATGGGGCTCGTAGTTCACTTAAACTTGAAGAACAAAAAATTGGCGAATGGTACTGTTTGGATGCTTTGCATATATGTTTCTTAGACTATATAGAAGCACTATATACATTGATTTCAACCGTCTACCTGTTCCATTCATTGTTCTACTTGTCGAAATTTACAAATAATTTCCTTTAAAGGAGTAACAATGGGGCTCGTAGTTCACTTAAACTTGAAGAACAAAAAATTGGTGAACGGTGCTGTTTGGATGCTTTGCATATATGTTTCTTAGACTATATAGAAGCAATATATACAATGATTTCAACCGTCTACCTGATCCATTCATTGTTCTACAAGTCGTAAATTACAAATAATTTCCGATAAAGGATTAACCATTGGGGCTCATTGTTCACTAAAATTGAAGAACAAAAAATTGTCGGATTGTACTGTTTGGATGCTTTGCATATATGTTTCTTAGACTATATAGAAGCAATATATACAATGATTTCAACCGTCTACCTGTTCCATTCATTGTTCTACTTGTAGAAAGTTACAAATAATTTCCGATAAAGGATTAACAATGGGGCTCATTGTTCACTTAAACTTGAAGATCAAAAAATTGGCGAATGTTACTGTTTAGATGCTTTGCATATAGGTTTCTTAGACTATATAGAAGCAACATATACAAAGATTTCAACCGTCTACCAGTTCCATTCATTGTTCTACTTGTCGAAACTTACAAATAATTTCCGATAAATGATTAACAATGGGGCTCATTGTTCACTTAAACTTGAAGAACAAAAAATTGGCGAATGGTACTGTTTGGATGCTTTGCATATATGTTTCTTAGACTATATAGAAGCAATATATACATTGATTTCAACCGTCTACCTGTTCCATTCATTGTTCTACTTGTCGAAATTTACAAATAATTTCCTTTAAAGGAGTAACAATGGGGCTCGTAGTTCACTTAAACTTGAAGAACAAAAAATTGGTGAATGGTACTGTTTGGATGCTTTGCATATATGTTTCTTAGACTATATAGAAGCAATATATACAATGATTTCAACCGTCTACCTGATCCATTCATTGCTCTGCTTGTAGAAACTTACAAATAATTTCCGTTTCATGATTATCAATGGGGCACGTAGTTCACTTAAACTTGAAGTACAAAAAATTGGCAAATTGTACTGTTTGGATGCTTTGCATATATGTTTCTTAGACTATATGGAAGCTATATATACATTGATTTCAACCGTCTACCTGTTCCATTCATTGTTCTACTTGTAGAAAGTTACAATTAATTTCCGTTAAAGGATTAACAATGGGGCTCGTAGTTCACTTAAACTTGAAGAACAAAAAATTGGCGAATTGTACTGTTTGGATGCTTTGCATATATGTTTCGTAGGCTATATAGAAGCAATATATACAATGATTTCATCCGTCTACCTGATCCATTCCTTGTTCTACTTGTCGAAAGTTACAAATAATTTCCGTTTCATGATTATCAATGGGGCACGTAGTTCACTTAAACTTGAAGTACAAAAAATTGGCAAATTGTACTGTTTGGATGCTTTGCATATATGTTTCTTAGACTATATGGAAGCAATATATACATTGATTTCAACCGTCTACCTGTTCCATTCATTGTTCTACTTGTAGAAAGTTACAATTAATTTCCGTTAAAGGATTAACAATGGGGCTCGTAGTTCACTTAAACTTGAAGAACAAAAAATTGGCGAATTGTACTGTTTGGATGCTTTGCATATATGTTTCGTAGGCTATATAGAAGCAATATATACAATGATTTCATCCGTCTACCTGATCCATTCCTTGTTCTACTTGTCGAAAGTTACAAATAATTTCCGTTTCATGATTATCAATGGGGCACGTAGTTCACTTAAACTTGAAGTACAAAAAATTGGCAAATTGTACTGTTTGGATGCTTTGCATATATGTTTCTTAGACTATATGGAAGCAATATATACAAAGATTTCAACCGTCTGCGTGTTCCAATCATTGTTCTACTTGTAGAAAGTTACAATTAATTTCCGTTAAAGGATTAACAATGGGGCTCGTAGTTCACTTAAACTTGAAGAACAAAAAATTGGCGAATTGTACTGTTTGGATGCTTTGCATATATGTTTCGTAGGCTATATAGAAGCAATATATACAATGATTTCAACCGTCTACCTGATCCATTCGTTGTTCTACTTGTCGAAAATTACAAATAATTTCCGATAAAGGATTAACCATTGGGGCTCATTGTTCACTAAACGTGAAGAACAAAAAATTGTCGAATTGTACTGTTTGGATGCTTTGCATATATGTTTCTTAGGCTATATAGATGCAATATATAAAATGATTTCAAGCGTCTACCTGTTCCATTCATTGTTCTACTAGTCGAAAGTTACAAATAATTTCCGTTAAGGGATTAACAATGGGGATCGTAGTTCACTTAAACTTGAAGATCAAATAATTGGCGAATTGTACTGTTTGGATAATTTGCAGATATGATTCTTAGACTATATAGACGCAATATATACAATGATTTCAACCGTCTACATATTCCATTCATTGTTCTACTAGTCGAAAGTTACAAATAATTTCCTTTAAAGGATTAACAATGGGGCTCGTAGTTCACTTAAACTTGAAGAGCAAAAAATTGGCGAATTGTACTGTTTGGACGCTATGCATATATGTTTCTTAGACTATATAGAAGCAATATATACATTGATTTCAACCGTCTACCTGTTCCATTCATTGTTCTACTTGTCGAAATTTACAAATAATTTCCTTTAAAGGAGTAACAATGGGGCTCGTAGTTCACTTAAACTTGAAGAACAAAAAATTGGTGAATGGTACTGTTTGGATGCTTTGCATATATGTTTCTTAGACTATATAGAGCAATATATGCAATGATTTCAACCGTCTACCTGATCCATTCATTGTTCTACTTGTAGAAAGTTACAAATAATTTCCGTTTCATGATTATCAATGGGGCACGTAGTTCACTTAAACTTGAAGTACAAAAAATTGGCAAATTGTACTGTTTGGATGCTTTGCATATATGTTTCTTAGACTATATGGAAGCAATATATACAAAGATTTCAACCGTCTGCGTGTTCCAATCATTGTTCTACTTGTAGAAAGTTACAATTAATTTCCGTTAAAGGATTAACAATGGGGCTCGTAGTTCACTTAAACTTGAAGAACAAAAAATTGGCGAATTGTACTGTTTGGATGCTTTGCATATATGTTTCTTAGACTATATAGAAGCAATATATACAATGATTTCAACCGTCTACCTGATCCATTCATTGTTCTACAAGTCATAAATTACAAATAATTTCCGATAAAGGATTAACCATTGGGGCTCATTGTTCACTAAAATTGAAGAACAAAAAATTGTCGGATTGTACTGTTTGGATGCTTTGCATATATGTTTCTTAGACTATATAGAAGCAATATATACAAAGATTTCAACCGTCTACCTGTTCCATTCATTGTTCTATTTGTCGAAAGTTACAAATAATTTCCGTTAAGGGATTAACAATGGGGATCGTAGTTTACTTAAACTTGAAGAACAAAAAATTGGCGAATTGTACTGTTTGGATGCTTTGCATATATGTTTCTTAGACTATATAGAAGCAATATATACATTGATTTCAACCGTCTACCTGTTCCATTCATTGTTCTACTTGTCGAAAGTTACAAATAATTTCCGTTAAGGGATTAACAATGGGGATCGTAGTTTACTTAAACTTGAAGAACAAGAAATTGGCGAATTGTACTGTTTGGATGCTTTGCAAATATGTTTCTTAGATTATATAGAAGCAATATATACATTGATTTCAACCGTCTACCTGTTCCATTCATTGTTCTACTTGTCGCAAGTTACAAATAATTTCCGTTAAAGTATTGACAATGGGGCTCGTAGTTCACTTAAACTTGAAGATCAAATAATTGGCGAATTGTACTGTTTGGATGCTTTGCATATATGTTTCTTAGACTATATAGAAGCAATATATACAATGATTTCAACCGTCTACCTGATCCATTCATTGTTCTACAAGTCATAAATTACAAATAATTTCCGATAAAGGATTAACCATTGGGGCTCATTGTTCACTAAAATTGAAGAACAAAAAATTGTCGGATTGTACTGTTTGGATGCTTTGCATATATGTTTCTTAGACTATATAGAAGCAATATATACAAAGATTTCAACCGTCTACCAGTTCCATTCATTGTTCTACTTGTCGAAAGTTACAAATAATTTCCGATAAATGATTAACAATGGGGCTCATTGTTCACTTAAACTTGAAGAACAAAAAATTGGCGAATGGTACTGTTTGGATGCTTTGCATATATGTTTCTTAGACTATATAGAAGCAATATATACATTGATTTCAACCGTCTACCTGTTCCATTCATTGTTCTACTTGTCGAAAGTTACAAATAATTTCCGATAAAGGATTAACAATGGGGCTCATTGTTCACTTAAACTTGAAGAACAAAAAATTGGCGAATGGTACTGTTTGGATGCTTTGCATATATGTTTCTTAGACTATATAGAAGCAATATATACATTGATTTCAACCGTCTACCTGTTCCATTCATTGTTCTACTTGTCGA